>JAQZBX010113069.1:0-10139 GCA_029593785.1 Cabassous unicinctus | reverse complement strand
AAAAAAAAAAAAAAAAAAAAGAATAAAGGTGTGAACTCTCTGAGGTGGTATTTGAGGCAGGTTAGTATAGGAAACAGGGAAGGCAACTGGATAAAGCACACCAAAGACCCTGGTCAAAAGGTCCAGGTTGAAAGACCTGGACTACTTTGTTATCTACTAACGGAAACGTTGCTTATATACTGTTAGATCAGCAAGATCTGCCCCTTATTGTTCCCCAGAAACATCTTTCTTTTTGCCCATTGCACCCTAGCCAATACTTTTCTACAGTGGGCTTCAGCAGTAACCCATGCTCACAACTGAATCCAATGTTGAGTTTGCAGACTTACCATCCTCAGGTGCTACTAGCCTCCCTTGGATGATAACCCTTGCAAATTGGACAGTGTGGAACATCTTGCTGGCATGGCAGAATATGACCCATTGACAACTTTGGAACAAGACCTTCTCATTTAAGACTGAGATTCAGCTGCCATCTTTCAATGAGACTTGCAATTTTATTTTTCCCTTGTAAGGGAACAGGTGAATAAGCCCAGGCCTTTATTAGGATATGCTGTATATAATGGTTTAAGATGGTCAACAACTGAGTCTGTCACCACAGATCGTATCACTTCTGACTGCATGGAACGACAAGAGGGAATCCGTGATGTGGGGTGGTTACCCCCTGAGTTGTGTAATTTTACTATCAAGGCTAGATATTGAGTAAAGTGTGGCCCCTGGTGGTTCTATCCATGGGCCATTTTTGGGCCAGGTGGAACTGCAATTGTCATTGAAAATCATATAATGGCTTTAGCTGTTGTCTTCTTTTTTTTTTTAAGATTTATTTATTTAATTTTATCCATTTTTACCCCCACCCCCATTTTTACTGTTTTTGTGTCCATTTGCTGGGCAATTCTCTGTGTCTGTTTCCTGCCCTCTCTTCTCATCTTTCTCCTCCTGTCTTCACCAGGATTCAATCCTGGGAAACTCTGATGGGGGAGAGATGCATCCTACCACATGCACCACCTTAGTTCCTGGTTTTTCGGCATGTCTCGTCTTGGCTCTCCCTTGTATCACTCTCCTGTTATGTCATCATCTTGCTGCGAGGCTCAGCAGGGCCTGATGGCGCACCCACTCACGGGGCTTGGTGTTGTACCCGCTCATGGGGCCTGGCAGCCCACGTGCCTTCTATATTTTTCTTTATTTTTACTGGGAGGTCCTGGGGATCAAACCCAGGTCCCTCCATATGGGAGACAGTTGTCCAACCATTTGAGCCACATCCACCCCCCTAGCTGTTGTCTTTCATATGGTTGCTGTGGAACGTGGTGCAATGCTTGTCCTGTGGTCATCATAGGCCACTACGTGGGGGTGGATTGTGGGGACCTAGGGCCCCCCCAAGACCTCAGCATGTAGCCACCTGCATGACTTAGACATAAGTTAAAGGTTAACAACCCTCCCCAGAAGGGAGAGAATGTATAGATGGCATCATAAACTATAATCTTCCCAAAGCAGTAAATGTCCTTGGTAAATGTCCTTCCTACAAGCGTATTGAAAACATCACTAGACCCCGTATGTACGCTTCATGTGACCCTAGCAAAAACTCTGTTCTCCTACCCTATGGAATGTCCTTGTTCTGAAACCCCTAATATCACCCCTCATTTCCCTCTCTCTTTGCAGAGCGCTATCTTCATTCTCTGAAACGCCTCAGAGATTCTCTCCTGTCTGTAAACCCCAAAAAAGCTTATGCCTGACTAAATGCCAGGTGTGTTTTTGGTCTTGCGGCCGCACTAACTTGTGTTCTTCAGGTGTTGGGTTGTAACAGTGACATGTCCTGACTTAATGGGAGAGGACACTGAAATTTTTAGGGACATTCCCAGACCTTGCTCTATGGGCCTCTCCTTTTAGTGGTTCTGATTTGTATCCTTTTTGCTATAATAAAACTGTAATAGTAAGTATAGCACTTTCCTGAATTCTGCATCATATTAGTGAATTATAGAACCTGAGGGAATAGGAGGAACTCCTGAATTTATAGCCAGTTGGTCAGAAGTGAGGGTGACTGAGGTGGATTAAAATGATACTAATGATCTTGAAGTCCCAAAATATTGTAAACATGTTGACTACAAATAGAACGTAAACATATTGAGAAAAACTTGTGTGTGTGTTTTTAATAGGAAATAGCCATACACTTGTGTGGAAAAAAATGATATGTTCTGGCATGGTACCAACCAGATGGGCACCTCTTATAAAAAAAAACCCAGGGCAGGTGGTGCTTCAGTGAGGTCAGCTTGAGGCAGATTGACATCCTGTCACTCTGACTCCTGGCCTGTGAAGAAACTTGCTGCCACTCTCACTGAAGTACAGTAACCAGTGCCTCCTGCCACTGGCTTTGGCTCCTCCATTAAATGCTGTGTCGGAGCTGTCTCCTAAGCCCAGTCCTTAAAGCTGTCTAAGTAGGCAGTCTAGTGGCTTTTGGGCCAATGGATTTTAAAGACTTTGTTTCCTCCACCCTTAAATGTGTTGTGTGTCCTGACCTGGTTATTGTGCACTGGTCATTTTGGCAGCCTGCGACCAAGCAAGCAAATGAATTGCTTTTAGCATTTAAATTCCAGTCCTGTGGGATCTACTTTCAAGTGTTAAATTTACTTTCGATTTCAATTTGCTTTCGTTTTTTGGGGACAACTACATTTCACAACAATCTCTGAGCTGATGGCAGGTGTCTGAAGTCTTGTTGAGGACTGTGCCCTTAATCTGTGAAGTTTGGCCTAACTGAGTGGTGTCCGAATTGCATTGCATCTGGTCATTTTTCTACATAGCAAATTGCTCCTTTCTTGGATGCAATTTCTTCTTGAATCTTCCTGTAGGTAACAAATAGAAAAATGAAAAATAAATGATCTTCTTTTCTCCATGTTCCCTTTCTATTTCATTGGGGAGGGAGTATAATTTTCTTATTCTCTCAGCATGTTGTTATTCTCTCATGATATTGATTTTCTTTATATGTCATTGATTCTTTTTCATTAATGTAATTAAGGTGTAGGATTAGATTAATCAGTTTAATCAGTATCAACAGTTGGCAGTGTTCGTGGGCTTCCTAAAAATATATGGATCAGTTTTACATGTTTCCTAGATGATATATATGAAGCTACTAATCCAAAGGAGTGGTTTCCAAAATGTGGTCCCCAGTAGAATTAGTATCACCTGGGAACTTGTAGAAATTCAGATTTAGGTGTCTTACTACAGACCTACTGAATCAGAAACTCTGGGGTTGGAACCCAACAATCTGTTTGTCAATATGCTCTTCTGGTGAGTCTGATGCACACTCAAGTTTGAGAACCATTGATCTAAGGGGTTCTCTGGAGGTGGCTATGGATTTTCTGACAGTGTATTTAGGTGGGCAACAAGACAACAGATTAGAGGATATCAGAGCATCTGTTCCTTCATCACCACCTTGATCAAGGAAGCAAGAAAAAGGTTGCCATGGAAACTGAGCACAGTAGATTTTGATGCTTGCCCTTCTTGATTTTATCCTTTTGCTCCACTTTAGGTGGAGACACAGATCCAATTCCTTCCTCTGGCCCTAATATTCATTAAAAGTCTTGCTCCCCAATTCCCTTTCACCCACAAAGTCAAACAGGGTAGTGTGTAAAAACTCTGGTGTAGTACAGCACGTCCAACTAACTCGTCAAAAACCAGGTCATTCAGGCATTTCCTGAGGATATTTCTGAAACTGGCGGAGGCTATTTTCCCCATCCCCAATAAACACTTCTGCTTTCCATTTCCATGCTGAGATCTTTAATTCCTGCCATCCCTTTGCCTTATCTCCTCCACTATTGTTCTCTCACTCCTGTCCCAGTTCCTTGACTGGGGACTCTCTTCAGCATGTTCTTCAGAAATGAAATATGTGAAGTCTGTGGCACAGGTATGCTTTACCCTTTTTTGTGGGAAGCAGGCAGAAGTGAGGGTGTTTCTAGTCTGAGAGGAGCAAGATCAACAAGTTTAAAAAAATAAGGCATCTCACACTGCAGTGTTAATCTCTGCCAATATTTGTATAACTTCTTGGAATTAATTATAGTCAAAGAGTATGTGACCCCTTCCGGACCTTGTATTACATTAAAAGGACTCATTCTATTTCTTTTCTTTAGTCTACAAATGGGAAGAAGATGAGCTATCCTGCCACAATATTAATTCATGTTTGTTTTGAAAAGGAATACATGTCCAATGAAGAAAATTTGTAAGTTTGTAAAAGTGGAAAACAGAAAAATAATTCATCCATAATCTCACTTCCCCAGAAGCAAACATCGTTGTGCTCATAGCATACATTACTTAGGACTCTTTGAAATATTGTCAAAGAAAAAACTGTACCAGACAATGTTAAACAAGCAAGGATGACTTTATTCAGGGGCTGCTGTAGCAAGGTAAAGAGAGTAGAACTCAACTCTCTCCTAAGGACAGCAAGCTTTGTAAGGACTGGGAGTGGATTGGAGGAAAAGCACCGGTAGATAGTGCCGGGTGCCGATCATTTGGGATGGGTGAGGAATTTACCGAGGAGGTTGTGAATAGGACCACTTGGTTTGGAATATTTCCCTTTGGTAATTAGGCCACCTAGTGCCTGTAAGTGCTGGGAGAGGGGAAGATAAGGAACTACCCATTTAGGAGCCTGGGTAGCTGGGGGGAGAGGGGAGGGAAGGAGGGCATCAGGGGCTAGATGGGTATTTAGAACAGGTAGCATCTGAAGTTGTCCTTACTCCTTTTCCCCCCGCAGCCTGAGCTGTTTTTCTTTGCAGTCTACAGCTGCAAGATTAGTTTCAAGGTTGTCAGGAAGGAGGAGGTAGTGGGTAGGGGCATGTGGGAAGTGAAGCTGGCAGCTTGGTCGAAAGAAAAACAGTCTTGGTCAACATCATTTAATGACTGCATAACATTTCCTTCCATGACTTGCTATACCATAATTTATGTCACTGGAAAAATAAAAGCTATCTTATAGGAGTGAAACTCTCAACTTCTTTACTCACAGCTTAATCACTGGTCTTTATCCCCTGTTCCTTTTCTTGCATTAGGGTGAAAGATCCTATTCCCAAGTTTTACCAAGTTCTTGTCTTATATCTCTTTTTATTTCTCCCATATCCTCAGGGCACTGCTTTATCATTTGTATCATTTCAAGTTCCCCCTAATTTCCCCATCAGAGCCAAGGTTCTCAAATTGCTGTCTTCTCATCATTTCATATATGAATCTTATATTTATTCCTCAATGTACCCCAAAGTTACTTTCATCCTGCCATTCCACTGAAACTACCACTAAGGTCATCAGAAACCTTCTGCTGTTAAATCCAATGAACGCATTTATACTCTCACCTGATTTAACTTCTCTCTAGCATTTGTCACAGTTTACTGTCCCCAACTCCCGTCTTGAGATAGTCTTCTCCTTGGCTTCTGTGATAAAACTGTCTCCAAGAACTTTTCTGGTTTTTGTGGTTATTTTATTTAGTTTTCTTTGTGGACTCTATATATTGGAGTTGTGCATCTTTGTCTAGTCTCGCTTTATATATTGCTTAATTTCTATCAAGCGGATCCATTTTTTCATGCCACTAATCTAATTTAAGCCTTTATCAGTGCATATCGGATTTTCGAAATAATCCTCTCATTAGACTTCCTTCTCCCAGCCTTGCCTTCTTCCAATTAATCATCTGAATTACCATCAGATTACTCTTTCTAGTATGCTAATTAGATCACTAAACCATTCTCATGTTTAATTTTTAAAATAGACTACTTAGCTTTTCCAGTATAAAACCCAAATGCCTTAAAATGGCAAAAAATGGCCATCATGGATCTCTCCCCTGCTGGTCTTTACTCTTTACCTGCATCAGGTTCTCAGTTTGAACTTATCAGCCATGGTCTAGAAGGCCAAGAACATCCTTCCAACCAAATTCTCTGTTTGAAAATTTCTGCTAATTTGTTCAAATTTTATGTGACTCTGCTTCTTCATCCAAGGTATAGGCTAGACATTCTTTTAATGAGTTCACAAAGCTACCTATTATAATTATTATAGCATTTAATGCACCATATTGCACCTGACAGTTTACAGGTCTATATTGCCCACCAGACTGTAAAGTCATTGAGGGAAAGGACTGAATCTTATTTATCTTCATATATATCATAGTACCTGGCACAAATTGAAGTCCTTGATAATTTTATTGCATGATTGAATTGTCCTACCATTCATTGCGAGATTACATTTTTATTTTCCAAATTTCTCCAACATGATTAATGCAGTGATAAATGTCTCTGTAGAAATATTTGTTTACATTTTAAAATGTTGTCCTTAGGATGGAGTCCAGAAGAGAAATTACTAGCAAGAGTATTTTAAAGTTTTGTTTTTTTTTAATATTAAACAAATTTCTTTCCAAATTTATATAAATTTAATTCCTACCAGCAATGCATATCAACCCATTTCAACACTCTTGCCACATGGATATCTATTCAGCAATTAGATATGTAAAAGTTTCCTATTTTTTATCACTTAACAGATAATGAGTGTTTACCATCACCAGCACTGGGAATATTTTATTGAACAAAAAAGACAGAAATCTTGCCTTCTGAAAGCTAAGTAAGTTTTGTGTGAGAGGTGATAAGAATTGAACCAAAGAACTATTGTCAAATCCTTGTTTTACAATTTTGTTTTCAGTACATTTTTCTTTCATAGCATAAGTTTCTCATCACAAACATGATACAAATTTTAAAATTTTAGTCTATCTTTAATTATTAGTGTGCTTGAATGATCTTGAAAAGGCTCCTTATTCTAATTTCAACTTTTTACTTTCTTTTTATATTTTTATTGTATTTATTATTTTTTAAAAATATGGAACGTTTCACAAATTTGCGTGTCATCCTTGCACAGGGGCCATTGCTAATCTTCTCTGTATTGTTGCCAGTTTTTAATATATGTGCTGCTGAAGCGAGCATTGCAGTTTGTATTTAATGGTGATAATAACAACTTTCACATATGTTCTTACCCTAAGCCAAGCTTTCTCAACCTCAGCATAAAGGAAAAGCTATTTGGGGTATACATATCCCTATAACTATAGTCAGTCCAAATTAAACTAATTTGGAAGGACTTTAGCCTCATTTTCCCAAACTAGACTTCTAATATTTAATTTTTCAGCTTTGATTCCTACTTTTTCTATAATGCAATCAATTAATAAATGACTCTTCTCTCTCCCTACTCCTTCATTTTTTAAAATAAAATTTTATTGAAGTATATCATTCATACATGAACATACATAAACCATAAATGTGTAGTAAAAGTTGTGAACTTACAAAACAAACATGCATATCATCACACAGGGCTCCCATACATCAGCCCACCACCAACACCTTGCATTGTTGTGAAATATTTGTTATAAACTATGAAACCTACTCCTTCATTTTTAATGTTTTGTTATTTTTAATTCATCATGATAGTATTTAAATACTATTATTAGATCTACAATTCAATATATTCATTCCTTACCACAAGTTATTTTGCTGAAGATTTTCCAATCATTCCTTGGTAGGATGAAACTCATTTGCTGATGGGTTCCTCAGGAAGGGCTCAAGGGTAAGCTATCACCCGTAGTTCGCATGTTAAAAATTCTTTCCTACATATTTTATCCCTGAAGAATATTTTCACTGGATATAAATCCTTGATGCACACATTTTTTCCTTGCGTTTCTTGAAAATGTGGTAACACTTTTGTCTTGTTTTGTAAGTTTTTGTCAATAAGTATGATGCTGACAAATTGTCTTTCCTTAGTAATTGACATAGTAGTCTGGCCAGAAGGCCCTGAGGATTTTTTTCTTTCTCTTTAATTTTTACTGTGTCTCAGAGTTGATTGTTCCAAATTAATTTTTCTAAATATTGTAGGCTTGTTCAATATGTAAAATCAGGTTTCCTCTTTTTTTTGGAAATTTTTCTTCAATTATAGGCTTAAATATTAGTTTTTTTCCATTGATTTTTCTTCAGAGACACCCACTATATACAGTCAATCTTCATTTTTTGCAATTTCTGTATTTGTGAATTTGCCTACTTTCTAAAATTTTTGTAACCCCAAAATTAATATTTATGGTGCATTCATGGTCATTTGTGATCATGCACAGAGTGGTAAAGAATTTTAACTACCCACTGCACACATTTCCAGTTGAAGTGTTAAAAGATAACATTTTGCCTTTTTGTTTCAGCTTTCATTTTACAAACAAGATCCCTTTTGTCACATATTTAGTGCCACATCGTTCAAATTTTTGTGCTTTCTGTTGGTGATTTTGCTGTTTAAAATGGTGCCCAAATGTAGTACTGAAGTGCTGTCTAGAGTTCTAAGTGCAAGATGGCTTTGATGTGCCTTACAGAGAAAGTATAGGTATTAGATAAGCTTTGGTCAGGCATAAGTTATAATATTGTTGGCTGTGAGTTTGATGGTAATGAATCAACACCTTATTTAATGTGCTTCAATTACCTGATCCCCAATGTGATTTGTAATTGAACTGGCTTATTTTTATGTTCAGAGGTTGTGGCAGTTTGATATAGTTTATGAATTCCAAAAATATATATTGGATTATGTTTGTAAACTGGTCTGTCCCTCCGAGCATATTAGATTATACTGGATTCAGAGGTTTTACTGTTACTTGATTAAATAATGATTAAGGCTTTGATTGGGCCACATCAGTAGGATGTTGAGTCCCAAGGGACACACAGAGAAAAATGACAAGGCACAGGAGTTAGTTGGTGTTTTGAGCTGGAGCCCGGGAAGTAACACACAGAGGAGCAGAGCAGCTGAGCCTGGAGAGAATCGAGCCCCGGAGAGAGAGGAACCCAGGAAACCTGAAGTCTTGGCAGACATCGGCAGCCATCTTGCTCCAACACGTAGCAAAAGATTTTGGTGAGAGAAGTAACTTAAGCTTAATGGCCTGGTAACTTTAAGCTTCTACCCCAGATAAATACCGTTTTATAAAAGCCAACAGATTTCTGGTATTTTGCATCAGCACCCATTTGGCTGACAAATACAGAGGCTTTCCATAAATGTTGCTCAAAAATGTTCTGAATGCAATGTTACTGTTTCTAATAAGGCCAAATAGGGCAGGCTCTAAATGGCTGGTGAAACAAAGAACAATCTAGGGAATCATTGTATACGTATTTAAGGAGAAGCCTAAAGAAATAAAGTGTCTTTAAGCAGAAACACTAAAAAAAAAAAAGTTTATATGTTGATCAATGGAGGAAATGTGACCAGAGGCTTATAGGAACCTAAACCTGATTTTCCCCTAGGTGCAGTGATTTATGTATTTGCTAATTCAATGTTTGTGGCAACTTTATAGAGTATAGCTATTGCAAATAACAAAAATTGGTGCTCTCTCTCTCTCAGTGTATGATCTTTTTGTATTTTCCATATAGATCACATTTCTCTGATTGTTTTACTTTTTTCTTTTTTTTGTTTTTATTCCAATTTCCATGTCTGTCTGTTATTTTTGTAGTAGAGTCTCTTCTCCCTTGTGCACCTTACAATTTAGTTCCTGTTCATGAACTAAGTATCTTCCTCTTTAAATTTCTTTCTATCTCATACTTCACATCTTCGTTTTTCGGTACATTTCCACTCATGAGGATACATGTGTATTTATATCGTGAGGCGTCTGTTCCCTAACTTTATATCCAGCTAATATTATGATATAGATGTCATTGAATGCCAGAAGCTAACAAAAAAAGAGAGGAAAAACAAAGCACCTGTAGCTAATGGGCAATTTGATGTAATTATGAATTCCAAAAATATAATTGGATCATGCTTGTAAACTGATCTGTTAATCTGGGCATGATTAAGTTATGATTAGGGCGTTGACTGGGTCACATCAGTAGGGCATTGAGCCACACCCCTTGGTGGGTGGGGGAAGAAAATATAAAATGCATCACAAAGAACAGAAATGCAGCAGTTCTGAAGTTGGAGTTTTGATGTTGGAGAGAAGGCCCCAGGAGAAGAGAAGCGAGCCATTTGCCTGACAGTCTACAGCTGACCTTGTGGAGGAACCAGAGGAGCTAAGCCCGGAGAGAAACACAACCCCAGGAAGAGAGGAACCCAAGAAGCCTGAACCCTGGCAAACGTTGGCAGCTGTCTTGCTCCAACACATGGCAATGGACTTTGGTGAGAGAAGAAACTTA
>JAQZBX010113068.1:0-10141 GCA_029593785.1 Cabassous unicinctus | reverse complement strand
TGTATTAGTCAGCCAAAAGGGTGCTAATGTGAAATACCAAAAATGGGTTGGTCTTTATAAAGGGTATTTATTTGGGGTAGAAGTCCACAGATACCAGGCCATAAAGCTTTATGTTTCTTCTCTCACCACAGTCCATTGCCATGTGTTAGAGCAAGACAGCTGCCAGCGTTTGCCAGGGTTCAGGCTTCTGGGGTTCCTCTCTTCCCGGGGCTGCGTTTCTCTCCGGGCTTAGTTCCTGTTTCCTCCACAAGGTCAGCTGTAGGTGATTAGGCGAACGGTTCGCTTCTCTTCTCCTGGGACCTTCTTTCCAACATCAAAGCTGCTTCTCAAAGACTGCTTCTCCTCAGTTCTTTGCCTTGCCTTTTATATTCAATTCCCCACCTACCAGGGGGTGGGGATCAACGCCCTACTGACTGACATGGCCCAGTCAATGCCCTAATCATAATTCAATCATGCCCAGATTAACAGATCAGATTACAGGCATGATCCAATTATATTTTTGGAATTCATAATTATATCAAATTCCCCAACGGTTACATGCCCCTTTTCCCTTTTATTGTCCTTCTGGGAAACCCATGACATGTATGTTTCTACATATCTTGTTGTCATTTAGTTACCTAAAACTCTATTCAATTTTTTCCATTCTTTTCTTCATCTGTTCTTTTGAATTTTTGCTTTTGGAGGCCATGTCTTCAAGCTCACCAATCCTTTCTTTTGCCTCCTCAGATCTGCTGTTATATTCTTCCAGTGTATTTTTTAATTCATTTATTTTGCGAGTGAAAAGTACCTGCAGTTAAACTGAGAGGCTGAGGGAGTACTGTCCCTTGGAATTTAGCTTGACACATGCAAAGTACATGGCTGTATTTCCTGGTCTCTCCCTTCTCTGCCAGTTGCCATTGTTTTCAGTTTCTGGCTGCTATATCTGTGCCTTTTTTTTTTCTTTGCATGAATATCATTTTCTTATATAGGACTCAGTAATAGATTAAGAGCCATCCTGATTGAGGTGGTTCACACCCTAACGGACTTAGCCTTATGAAAATGTACTAATTAAAATTGGTTCACATCCACAGGATTAGAGTAACATTAAGATCAAGTATTTTCTGGGGTACCATCAGACTATATATCTGATAAAGTTTTAATATGTAGAATATATAAAGAATTGGTACAATTCAAGAAGAAAAATACAAATAACCCAATTTAAACATGGCCAAATGACATGAATAGATATTCTTTCAAAGATATACAAATGGCCAATAAGCACAAGAAATAAATGCTCAACATCACTGTCCATCAAGTAAATGCAAATAAAAACCACAATGATATACCCTTCATACCCATGATATTAGCTGGTATTAAAAAACAGAAAATATCAAGGGTTGGTAAAGGTATGGAGAATGTGGAACTCTTGTGCATTGCTGGTATGATTGTAAAATGGTGCACACACTGTGGAAAGGAATCTGGCAGTTACTTAAGTACTTGAACACAGAATTACCATATAACCTAGCTATCTCATTTTTTTGTATTTATCCAAAATTGAAAGCTGGATTCAAATAAATACATGTACAACAATCTTCATAGTAGCATTACTCACAATAGTCAAAATGTGGAAGTATCTCAATATTTAATAAAAAATGAATAGTAAACAAATGTGGAATATACAAAAAGTGGGATATTATTCAGCCATGAAAGGGAATAAAGATTTGATACATGTCATTTCATGGATTAACCTTGCAGACTTCATGTTAAGTAAATTAAAGCCAGGCAAAATAGATGAAAACTGTGTTCTCACTTACATGAAATACCAAGAATAGGTAAATTCATAGAGACATATAGCAGAATACAGGTTATCAGAGACCATAGTCAGGGAATTATAGCTTAACTGGTGTATGATTCAAATTTAACGTAATGAAAAAATTTGGGCTATGGGTGTGGATGTTTCTGAGGGAATTTTTTAATAAAAAATTAAACTTGAAAGATAATACAATAGGAAATTTTAACTTTCATATATGTTTTTAAAATTAAAAGTTTTAAAGATTATACACATTAAATACAAAAACTTTTTTGCATGTTCACTGTAGGATATTCTAGTCCTTTTGCTTTAAAATAGAAATAAGTATGACAGAAGAGTTCACCCTTGTATAGTTAGCTTTATTAATTCCCAGGAAAGATAAACATGCCAAACATATTTGTTGACTAACTGAGAATGAATGTTGGAATGGAAGGATGAACTAATTAAATCTCCATACCAAAAATACAGGTAGTGCTTTGATCATACTTTTATGTTATTTTAACTTTGATTAAAAAAAAAAAAGTTCTCCAGGGTGACAAAGTTGTAATCAGTTGGGGTTTCCCTACACATGGCTCTTCTGTCCTTCTGTTTGGATGTATAATTGGTACTAGAGTTGGCAGCTGTATGTCCAAGAGAGTTAAATCTTTGGACTCTCCATGTGCCAGCTGGGCCTTGAATCTCAATGGATTTCTTTTCTCCAGTTTATTGGTCTCTCCCAAGACAACTAACAAGGAGGTGATGATGGACAAATACCATACCGAGGAATGAAGAGAGTCTGCAATTGCAAGCAAGAGAGTCCCATCCATTGGACCTAATGAATTGCAGCCCCCTCTCAATTAGAATTGTAGTGGACATCACCATCCCAGAATCCTCAAGAGTGAGGAATGAACTATGAACTAAAGTAGAATTTCTGGTATTCTGTTATAGACTTATTGTGATTCTAGCAAAGGAAGAAATTATATCATTGATGTGGGGCAGTGGCCACTGGAGGTTATGAGGGCAGGAAGAGGGAAAAGTTGGTGTAATGTGACAGCACTTTTGAGACTTGGGAATTGTCCTGAATGGCATTGCAATGACAGATACAAGCCATTATATATCTTGACATAAACTTTAAAATTGGGTGGGTGAGAGTGTAAACTACAATATAAAATTTAATCCATGCTTAGTGGCAATTATCCAAATTGTGTTTATCAATTGCAATGAATGTACCACACCAATGAAGGATGTTGTTAATGTGCGAAAATGTGGGAGATGTGGGGCTTGGGGTTTATGGAAATCCCCCATATTTTTTATGTAACATTTATATAGCCTAAGTATTTTTACAAAATGTATATATAAATGTAATATGGTGGCATTTTTGGGACATTGGAATTGTCTTGAATGATGTTGCAGTGATGGATATAGGTCATTATATATCTTTTCATAACTTACAAAAAATGTGTGGGAAAGAGTTTATACTATAATATAAACTATACCTCACACTTAGTGGCAATTCTCCAATATGTGTTCATCAATTGTAACAAATGTACCACACTAATGAAGGATGTTGTTAATGTGGGGAAGTGTGGGAGGTATAGGGAGTGGGGCAAACGGGAATCCCCTACATTTTTATGTACCATTTATGTAATCTAAATATTGTTTTAAAAAAATGGAAATGAAAGTTAAATAAAAAGAGTGACACCAGGCATATTATTCTCTACAATATTCACTCCATCTAAGCAGAACACAAGTTTTACTTCTTTATCTTGATATTTCTTATACTTAATATGGACTTGGGGTATTTCAGGCTCCTAAATAAAATAAATTAAAATAATGCAGTAAATGACAAATTGTATAAAACCAAGAAGACATTATCAAGACATTCCTTAAACAGTGTAAAGATTTTGTTTTTAAAACTACTGTCTTTACACTAAACATGTTGATGATTCCTATTACAGCTCAAGCTCTCATTGGAAGCTTAAGGCTTATTTTCCAAGAACTTTTGCACTCTAAGATGTGATTATTCTATTTAGGAAGGTTATCTTGGTGAAGTAGAAAATACTCGGACTTATACTCTTTATTACTGAATTTAATGTAATCTCTGAATTACTAAATTACACTTGTTAAAATGTTTGAAATACCCTCTTTTCATACACACACAGTGGTATAATAAATAAACACCATATCTCTATCACCCATCTTGAATCAAGTTTGGTCATATATAATTTATTTATTAAAATAAATATAGTAAAACAAATAAATTATGTTTCTATTAACTGAAACCTCTCCTTTTCAATTTATAGGCAAATGTTATCAAGTTCATGAACTTTTTGTGTTTTCCAAAACTTTCTTTACTTAATTTACGACTATTTAATTGGATACATATACTAGATAGGTAGATAAATGATAGATTTTTCCTAGTTTTGTAGTTATAAAATTTGTTTTATTTATTTCATAAAATTTATGACATTTTGTGTTTTTTTTTCCACACTTAGCACTAATTTTATATATATATATACTTCCCTTTCTCTCACTTTTTTTAAAAATTTCAACAGTTTCACCTTTTATTTCATAGAATATGGTCATTTGTTGAATTCAAAACATTGAGAATGAGAATGTGGTTCTGGTACAAACTCTGAATAAAAGGCCACCCTTTCCCCACTCCCCCTTGACCACTAACAATAACTTGTTCATCATTCCAGACATAAGACATTTCATTTATCACAGCACAAGCTGCTTAATGACATTGTTAACTTTAAAAATATCCTGCAGGAAGGTACTTTAATGGAAAATTATAATTTTTTAATAAAATTTGTGAAGTTTATAGTCAATTAATATTCACAAAAAGATGTTAGAGAAGGAGAAATCAAAATGCACATTATTTTTTTACATAATTTTTTGTGTTTTGTTTTGAAATCTGAGCTCCACCCAGGTCTCCTTTAGTACAGAATGCAAAGAAAAACCCATGAGGCAACCACACTGCTGTTAATAACAAGACATTAGAAGCAGTTTCTGGGATTGTTGGAACATGGCTACTTAGTTTGCAGATAAGGCTTAGCTTTCATTAAAATAATGGAAAAAGAGCCAAAGTCTGACTTGGGGACCTGCTTTGGGATACAGAAGACCAGGACACTGCTTCATAACTCTTAGGAAAGTGAGGGACAGAGAAATGAAGAAACCAAAACCACAAATAGTGAGTTATTGAGACTCCCAGCCTCTGGGAAAGGCTCCCCACCCCGACAAACTCCTCAGGAATTACATCTAACTGAGAGAAGAGCAGCTCTTTTGGCTATATATAGAATGGGAAGGTACTCTGAGTCATCTAGGAGGGTACTGAAAAGATAATGAAGCCAAAGGAAAACCATGCATTGCTCAAACCTGTGGCTGGAAGTGGTACATATACCCCACCCTCAGGGCAAATAGCTTAGGTGGAGCTACTAGCTCCCTTTTCCAAACAGATTGTGAAGGTGGAATCCCTGGGAGAAAGAGGAGTCTGGGAGGGTGGAGAGTGGTTTCTTTGTGTTGAGTTTGGCCAGTTGAGCCCCCTTTGAATATCAGATGGGACCCCCCAACTCAACAATGAGAGGGGAGGGGGATCTCCTCAGCAGGCTGTCACACCTAGCAGCCCAAGTAAAGAGAAATTTGATTAGAGAGGAAGCAGGGACAGACAGGAGCCTGATCAACAGGACTCTGGCAAACTGAAAGGAAATTAACTTACTCAAGGGAAAGGGGGCGTATAGCCTTCTGAAAGGCTAACTTAAGGAGACAGATTAGCTCAGTGGAAGAATTCTTGCCTTACATATTTAAGTCCCTGTGTCAATTCCCAGCTCTTCTTAGAAAAGTGATCCACCAGGTTATCAGGTATCCAGCTAAAACTTTATGACAGGGAACATGTAGACATTCACTTTATATTAGCTTTTCTTGGATCTCTTATTAAAAAAAAAAAAAAGATTCCTTTTTTTATTTTCCTAATTTTATTCACTAAAATCTGGCTCAAAACCTGCAGAGGGCAGGCTGCAGGGTGATTGATTGTTGAACACAAGCAGCCTGAGAAGATCCTTAGGGGTCTAAGAATGAAGGCTGTTTTTCCATGTTTATTTTTTTTTCTTTTTTTACTTTCTTTCTCCATTTTTTAAATGAGATGCTGCTGTCTTCTTTCTTCTTTGTTGTGTTTCCCCTTCCTTTATTTCCCTGTTTGTTTGTTTTCCTTTACTGATTTTTTCTACCTACTTGCTATTTCTTTTCTTTCCTTCATTTTTCTATCTTCTCTTTCCTGTTGTTGTTCTTTCTCTCCACTTCTTTTTGTTTTGTGTTCAATTCTCTTGTTTTTACTTCTCCCTCTCTCTTTTTTTTACTGTTTTCTTTCTTTCTTTACCATTTTTTCTTTCTCTCTTTTCTTTTTTCTTTTTCTCTCTCAATATTCTGGCCTTTTAATTAATTCTATATATTTTTCTCTATTCTATTTCTCATTTCTTTGTTTCTATTCCACTTTTTAAATCTTATTCTTCTGTAATTCTTACTCATGTTAATTATTCATTATCCAAAGCCTTGTATGAATTCTCTCCTACCTTTTAATATGATTACTATTATTCTATTTCTCTTCCAATCTCTTTCTTTTTCTCTGGTCCTAATTTTTTCCCAAAGGACCACAGAAAGCAGGAAGGAAATAGAATAAAAGAAATGAAGTTTCAAAATGAAACCTTATGACACATAAGAATACAAGAAAATAAAAACATATAGTAGAGAGATAAGCTAATCAACTGAATAACCCCTTCAATATAAACAGATGCCTGGACACCAACAAAAAATTACAAGAAATAATAAGAAACAGGAAGACATGGCCCAGTCCAATGAAAAAACTAAAAAGCCAGAGGTGATACAGAATATGGAACAACTAATCAGAGATGTCCAAACAAATATGATGAATCAACTTAAAGAAGTGAAGGAAGAGATTAAGGATATTATGAAGGCACAGGGAGAACACAAGAGAGAGAGAGTTGAAGGAGACTGTCAGAACAACTAAAAAGGTAAAAAGAGAAATAAAAGCAACATATAGTATACATAAATCTAAATAAAATATGGCTAACGTATGTAATTCCTTGACAGTAATAACATTCAAAGTTAATGTATTAAACTCACCAGTCAAGAGACACAGACTCACAGAATGGATAAGAAAACATGACCCATCTATACACTATCTACAAGAAACCCACCTTATACCCAGGGATGCAAGAAGGCCAAAAGTGAATGACTGGAAAACAATTTTACAGGCAAACTATAACCAAACAAGGATGGGAGCAGCTATATTAATATCAGACAAAATAGATTTTAAATGCAAAACTATTGTAAGTGACAAAGAAAGGCACTATATATTAATAAAGGGATAATCTATCAAGAAGAAAGAACAATCATAAGCATTTATGCAACTAACCAGGGTGCCTCCAAATACATGAGGCAAACACTGGAAAAACTAAGAGAAGAAATAGATGCCTCTACAATTATAGTGGGGGACTTCATTAAACATTATCAACATTAGAGAGAACATCTCAACAGAGAATCAGTAAAGAAACAAAGACTTTGAATAATACCTTAGAGGATCTGGACCTAATAGATATATACAGAATATTACACCTAAGTACAGAGGAATATACATTCTTTTTGAGTGCACATGGATCATTCTCCAGTATAGACAAATGCTAGGCCTCAGAAAAACTCTCAATGAATTCAGAAAGATTGAAATTAATACAAAGTAATTCTTCTGACAACAATGGAATGTAACTGGGAATCAGTAAAGGGCATAGCACCAGAATAGTCACAAAGATATGGAAGTTAAACAACACAGTCTTAGACAAACAGTGGGTTAAGGAGGAAATCACAAAATAAATCAGTAATTACCTAGAAACAAATGAAAATTACAACACAACGTATCAAAACCTATGGGATGCAGCAAAAGCTGTATCGAAAGAGAAATTTATAGCCATAAAAGCATGTACTAAAAAAGAAGAGCTAAAATCAAAGTCCTAACTGCACACCTGGAGGAATCAGAAAAAGAACAACAAACTAACCCCAAAAGGAGTAAAAAGAAGGAAATAACAAAGATTACAACAGAGTTAAGTGAAAATGAAAATAAGAAAGCACTAGAAAAAATAAACCCAAATGCTGGCTCATCAAGAAGATTAATAAAATTGACAAACCCTTAGCTAGACTAACAAAGAAAAATAGAGAGAAGATGAAACTACATTTAAAAAAAAATGAGGAAGGGGATATCACCACTGACCCCAAAGAAATAAAGAATAGCAGAAGAAGATATTTGAAAGCTTTTATGCCAACAAGATAGATAATTTAGAGAAAATGGACAAATTCTTAGCAACACACAAGCAGCCTACATTGATGAAAGAAGAAATTGATGAAATCAATAGACCAATCACAACTAAAAAGATAGAATTAGTCATCAAAAACCTCCCAACTAAGAAGAGCCCAGGACAAGATGGCTTCACAGGTGAATTCTACCAAACATTCCAGAAAGAACAAACATCTATCCTGCTTAAACTCTTCCAAAAAAATTGTTAGTGGAGGGAACCTTGCCTAACTCTTCCTATGATGCCAACATCACCCTAGTACCAAAGCCAAACAAAGACATCACAAGAAAGGAAAACAATAGACCAATTTCTCTAATGAACCTGGATTCTAAAATACTTAAGAAAATACTTGCTAATCATATTCAAAAATATATCAAACGAATTATACTCCCTGACCAAGTGCTTTTCATCCCTATTATACAAGAAAGGTTCAACATAATTAAATCAATCAATGTACACCACAATGTACACCACATTAATATATCAAAGGGAAAAAAAATCACATAATCACCTGTATAGATGAAGAAAAAGCATTTGACAAAATGCTGCACCTTTTCCTGATAAAAAACACTTCAAAAAATAGGAATAGAAGGAAAAGTCTTCTAAGATCCAGAGCAAGACAAGGATGCCTGCTGTAACAATTCTTATTTAACATTGTGTTAGATGTCCTTGCTTGAGCACTTAGACTAGAAAAAGATATAGAAAGCATCCAAATTGGAAAGGAAGAAGTAAAAATTTCACTGTTTGAAGATGACATGATCCTACATATAGAAAGCCCTGAGTAAACTATAACAATGATTCTAGAGTATATAAATGAGATCAGTAAAGTGGCAGGTTATAAGATGAATGTGCAGAATCAGTAATATTTCTGTACACCTATAATGAGTAATCTGAATGGAAATCAAGAAAAAAAAATCCCATTTAAATAGCAACTAAAAGAATCAAATACTTAAGAATAAATTTGCCTAAAGATGTAAATGACTTATAAGCAGAAAAATGCACAATACTGTTATAGGAAATCAAAGATGACTTAAATAAATGGAAGAATATTCCCTGTTCATTCATAGGAAGATGAAACAAGATTAAAATGTCTATCCTACACAAATTGATTTACAGATTTATCACAATCCCAGTAAAACTTACTGCAGCATTTTTTACTGAAATAGAGAAGCTAAAAATGAAATTTATTTGGAAGGGCAAGGGGCCCTGAATAGCCAAAGATATATTGAAAAAGAGAAATGAAATCAAAGGAATCACACTATTTGACTTTAAAACATCCTACAAGTCTACAGTGGTCAAAATTGCATGGTATTGACACAAAGATAGACATACTGACCAATGGAATTGAATTGTGAGCTCTGATATAGATCTCCACATATAGAGTCACTTGATATTTGACTAGATTCCCAAGCCAACACAGCTAGGAGAGAATGGCCTCTTCAACAAATGGTGCTTAGTGAACTGGATATCCATAACCAAAAGAACCATTTTGTACCCTATACAAAAATTAACTCATGATGAATCAAAGATATAAATATAAAAGCCAAGATCATAAAGCTCCTAGAAGATAATGTAGGAAGCATCTACAGTATCTTGTATTAGGAAATGGTTACATGAACTTTACACACAAAGCATGAGCAATGAAAGAAAAAATAGATAAACAGGGTCCCCTCAAAATTAAAAACTTTTCCACTTCAAAGGATTTTGTCAAAAAAGTGAAAATGCAGCCAGCTTAATAGAAGAAAATACTTGGTAACCATCTACCTGATTGGGGCCTAATATCCAGTCAATATAAAGAAATCCTACATTTTGAAAATAAATTAACAACCCATTTAAAAAAATGGGCAAGTGATTTGAATAGACACTTCTCCAAAGAAGAAATACAAATTGCCAAAAAGTACATAAATAGATGCCCAAATCTCTAGCTTTTACAGAAATGCAAATCAAAACTTTAATGAGATACCTTCTTAAACCCATTACACTGGCAGCTTTAAAAAAAAAAAAAAAAAAAAAA
>JAQZBX010113067.1:0-10140 GCA_029593785.1 Cabassous unicinctus | reverse complement strand
TTTTTTTTGAGATACTGGGGGCCGGTAATTGAACTCGGAACCTCATATGTGGGAAGCCAGCACTCAACCACTGAGCCACATGGGCTTCCCTGAGTTAGTTTCATTGCTTGTTTTACTTGCTGTTTTTTTTTTTGTTTGTTTTTTTATTCAGGAGACACTGGGAACCGAACCCAGGACCTCCCATGTGGGAGGCAGGTGCTCCATTGCTTGAGCCACATCTGCTCCCCTTCACACTTCCTTTTATATGACATCCCTCTTGTACATCTAGAGCATCTGTAGTCTTCATGAGATTTAGAATTTTCCATTAAGGATTTGTAAAGAAAGAACTCAAGTTATAATTCAAGAGAGGTTCCCACTCATCAAGGAGCCTTTCCAGGACTGAGGGTGGGGGTGGGGTGGGAGAGAAAGATACAGAGACACAAGGAAACACAGAGAGAAAGAGAGAGACACAGAGAGAGAAGAAGGGAAAGAGCAGGGCACTGTAGTCAGCCATAAGTGTCCTGGTTCCTTCCCTTGTAGTTAAATCTCTCTGGGGGCAGGAATAGGGAGTATTAAGAATGCTAGAAATACCCAGACAAGGATGAGTAACTGGAAAGGCTGAGGCCACAGCTCAGATGTGGTGTTGGTCACAAGTACTGGACACTTGGAACAAGGTGAAAACGTGGCATAGTTTTAAAAGATGTCAGCTAAGTTCTCATCTTGTCTCTACTATTAATATGGTTTGTGTCCTTGGGCAAGTTACTATTACTTTCCTGGGTGTCATTTTCTTACCAGTAGTGTGACTGTTAGATTGTTTCTTGGCCCTTCCTGTTCTAACATTCATTCATGCACTGACTCACTTGCTGCCTACCAGGAGCTGTATTGGCACTAAGGATACAATGACTTGCAAGAAGGAATCTCTCAAGGAGATGATAATCCAGCTAAGGTGTCTTGCATTAAAAAAAAAAAAAAAGGCTGCACAGGGTGATAATAGAGGTACGTAAAATTTACAGAGATGGTACAAGTTAGGGAAGTGACCTGGGATCTAGTCCCAGGTATAAATTTGATTCACTCTATTTCTCTTGGGCTCAAAAGCATCTGTAGTCCAGTAATATTTGGAAAACAAAGAAGTTAGAGTCAGATATTAAATCTTCATAGAATTCTTTTATTTTTAAGATTTATTTTATTTATCCCCCACCCCCATTGTTTGTGCTCCCTGCCTGCTCTCTGTGTCTGTTTGCTGTGTGCTCTTTATATCTGCTCATCTTCTTTTTTTTTTTTAGGAGGCACTGGGATCTCCCATGTGGGAGGGAGGCGCCCAATCACTTGAGCCACATCTGCTCCCTGCTTGTTGTTTCTTTCATTGTGTTTCCTCATTGAGTCATCTCATTGTGTCAGCCCGTCACATCAGCTTGTCTTCTTTGGGAGGCACCGGGATCTGAACCCAGGACCTTCCATGTGGCAGGCAGGCACCCAACTGCTTGAGCCACATCCACTTCCCCTTCAAAGAGTTCTTCAAGAAGGATAGGTTATCTCAATAGTGAGCTTGTTAAAAAAAAAAAAGCCCTAATTTGTAGCACTTGCCAATTTCTGTGGTGTAAATTCTCACACCATGGCTAACTCCAAGTAACCAACACAATATCCTTAAACATGGAATTGGGACACATTTAATCTTGTGAACCCATTCAAGTCAGCTCTAGCACATTGTGCTCCTAATTCAAATCTGGGTTTTCCAGCCAATTCAAGGCTAGTGAAGGTGAGGCTTCAGGGAGTAAAACGTAGTTTCTTTTCTGTGCTTGGACACTGACCCATTGGGAGCACATGCCACATCTTGGGGCATGGGAAAATCTTGGAGTAGAGGGGCTGGAGCATTTTCTGAGTCCAGAGCACCCTTTTTATTGTCTGGGAGTGGCTGGTCTGTTTGAGCCCCTGTTGCAGCCACAGTATTATAAAGAGAGACACTGCTTCCCCTGAAAGAGTTTCTATGGCAACCTCACCCAGCAGGCAAAGAACAGCACTCTAAGCTCCAGCCGGAGGTTGGAAGATAAAAATAAATTCTGAATAATCCAGGACCCACGTATGACTAACACTCAGGAATTACCTGAAAACATAAAGCCAGTGAGCAATTTGCATATTTTCTCTTCCTATCTTAAGAAAAAGAAAACTCACAAACAAATGAAAGGATGCTTTTCCTTTATCATTATGACTCCTTGAAAAGCAGAGCTCCTTCTGTGAGGCTGGATTCTGCTAGATTTTTTTCTCTGAGGTTCTCATTTTCTGTACATACTGCAAGAGATACATGGACTGGGAGTTGACATGGTCTGATACGAAAATGTTTTAAACATAGTGGACACTCAATTCATATTTCAGAGTTGATTGTCACAGCCAAGAGACCTGAAATGTAGCACCATACCCACGTGAGTTGGTAAAACCTCTGTTTTCCTTAATTTTCTAACTAAAAGAAAAAACACAAAAAAAAAAACCTTCCCTGAAAATGTAGGGTGAGGCTCAAATGAGCCGATGGATATGAAACGCTTTTGAGGAAAATGTAAAATTCTCACGCCACTGTAGGTTAGGTTGATGACTGTTATTAATATACCTTGGGCTCAGGAGGAGGAGGAGTGAGAGCCAGCGGACCTCCTGCTATCTGAGGCAGCAGGGGTGTGATGCTTTTTTAGCGAGGGGTTGATTCATTCTCAGTCAGGGCTCACAAGGCGGAACATCCATCTCTGCCACGCCCGAAATGAAGATTCTGCCCCTGTCTGTGTTATCCCTCCCAAATGACTTCCTCCTTCTGATGTCATTCACTCAGCCTTGCAGAGATGCTCTCTTCCTTCCCCTCCAACTCCCCAAGCCCAGATTTGCTCCAGCCTGTCTGTCCCTGTTACTTTCTCCATGCTCGGTGTCAGCCTTCTTCTACTTCAACTCTGTAGCCTCCTTCTTTGCTCAGGGCATAATATTTTCCTCCTGTAGGTCCCAGGGATTTGGCCTGCTACTCTCTGTTCTCTTTAGCCGTTGCCTCCCTTTAGGGCTTTCTTTTCCATTCCCACATCCATCTTAAGCATAGTGAAAAGGGTCCCTCAAAGTCTCTAAAGCAGATCCAAAAGACTTTAAAATTTGGGAGAGGTAGATAATTTGGGATTGTGTGTGTGTTTATTTACTTATTTAATTAGTTTTCCATTTCTCTGTTGTTCTTTATCTTCAGAACAATTATAGACTCATAGGAAGTTGTAAAAATAGTGTACAGTCCCATGCTCTCTTCACCCAGCTTTCCCCAACGGTGACCACTGTAGTACAATATCAAAACCAGAAAGTTGACATCGGTACCTTAGTGTTAGACCACAGACCTTATTCGGTTTTCACCAGTTTTTTTAACCTGAACTTACTTACGTGTGTATGTATGGTTCTATGCAACATCATCCCGTGTGTCGATTCGCATAACCACCCCCACAGCTGGGATACAGAACTGTTCCATCACCACAAAAGAACTCCTTTGTGCTACCTTTTTGTATGGACACTGCCCCCTACCTGACTCCACCCCCCACAGCGCTCCACCCCATTCCTGTCCACTAGCAAGTGTTAATCTATTCTCCATCTCTATATTTTTGTCATTTCTAGAATGTACTATAAATGGTATCATAGCATGTAACCTTTTGAGAGGGACTTTTTTCACTAAGCATAATGCCCTTGAGTTTCCTCCAGGTTGTTGCAGGTATCAGTAGCTCATTCCTTTCTCTGGATGAATAGTACAGTATTCCATGAAAACTTTGGGTATATTACCACTACTTTGCTACTACGAAAAAACCTGCAGTGAACATTTGTGTACAGGTTTTTGTGTGAACATAAATTTTCAGTTTTCTGGGATAAATACCAAAAAGTGAAACTGCTGGGTCATACCACAGCTACATGTTTCATTTTGTAAGAAATGGCCAAACTGTTTCCCAGGGCAACTGTAACATTTTGCTTTCCCACCAGCAATCTATGAGTAATCCACTTTCTCTATTATTTTTTATTATAGTTGTTTTAAAACGTGTATAGTGATAACTCATTGTGGTTTTAATTTGCCATTCCCTCATGGCTAATGGTGTTGACTATCTTTTCATGTGCTTATTTGCCATCCATATCGCCTTTGTGTGTGTATATATATATATACACATATATGTTCATGTCTTCTGCACAATTTATAATTGTTTTGTTTGTTTTTTTACTGTTGAGTTTTCAGTTTTAAAAAATATATATTATAGATGTGAGACCTTTGTTGGATATGTGGTTTAAAATATTTTCTTCCAAATTAAGTCATGAAGCATATGACAACATGGATGAACCTGGAGGACATTATGTTGAGTGAAGCAAGCCAGACACAAAAGGACAAATACTGTATGATTGTGCTATTATGAACTAAATATACTGGGTGGGAAGCGGGTGTGGCTCAGTGGATGGGGCCCCCGTTTACCATGTGGGAGGCCTGGGTTCGCGTCCCGGGGCCTCCTTGTGGGGGCACGCTGGCCTGGGTGGTGCGGTGGGCCGATGCAGTAACCTCACGGCAGGAAGAGGGTGTGGCGCAATGGATAGAGCACCCGTTTGCCATATGGGAGGCCCCGGGTTCGCTTCCCGGCGCCTCCTTGTGGGGGCAGGCTGGCTCGCGCGGCGCCGTGGGCTGGTGCCGCGGGACCTCACAGCAAGGGGGAGATAAGCAGACACAGAGAAGACACGCAGCGAATGGACACAGCAGCACGGGCAGCAAGGGGGAGCGGGGATAAATAAAATAAAATAAATAAAATCTTTAAAAATAAATAAATAAATAAACAAATAAATATACTGGACCTAAATAGAATATAGGTCACCAGAAAATAGAAGAAGGGTAGAGAATGGAAAGCTGAGGGTTAATCTGTGCAGAATTCTTTAAAAGGTTGTTTGTAAATCTTTGGAAATGAATAGAAATGGTTAAAGCATATCATGGTGTTTGTAACTAGCAGCGTTATTGTATGGGTATGACCGAGGTTGAAAAGGAAAATCATAGGGACATAGAAATCTGCTTGCCCAAGATGGGGGAGGGGTGAGGGACCAGTCTGATCACTGATCACTGCTTTTGATTAGCCACTTCAGACTGGCTCTGAGGATGGCCATGGACAAAGGCAGTGGAGGAGACTTAAAGGCAGTGTACCTCCTCAGAGCTGTGGAGGGCAGTTGAAGGGCTGCATTTGCTGGGCAGGTGCCAAGTCAAGGAATTGCCGCTTTGGGGAGCCATTAAAGAAGCTCCTGGTGCTCTTCCTGGCTCCTGCCTCAGCCCCTCCCCAGGGCAGTTTGGATCCCTCTGGGTCTCTAGTCTTGTTCCAGTGGGGAAAGACTGGCTTGGGAAACTCTCCTCTGGTGTGTCGCCCCTTCCTAGAATTTGTCCTCCAGGCAAAAGCAGCTTGAGCTGATGAAAGCAGTATAAGAAACAATTGAGGTGGGAGGCCTGGGGCAAAGCTTACCTGCTTTAAGACCAGCAGTGGAACATCTAGGAGAGGGAGAAGGTCTGTGTCCTGGGAAGAATATGGAGCATTCAAACTCCTGTAAACATGGGAACTCCTAAGACTACTGAGGACCCTGCTCTTTGCATTTCCCTTGGACTGACCTCCCTGATAAGAAAGCTGAAATCTGAAGGAAAGCACCAACCAATACTAAGCTAATTTGCAAAGATGTTGAAATGTGCTTTTTGCTTAAGTTTGCTTACTTTTGTTGGCTCCAGCTACTCATGAAAATCTCTGTAATATCACTAGCTGGATACAAAGTCAAGAAACAGATATCTCAAGGAATAAACCCCAGAGTTAACATTTTATAATATTAAAATGAACAATGAGCAACAAAGACAGACAAAGAAACAGGAAATAATGGCCAATCCAAAGGAAGAGGATAAAAATCCAGAAAACATTAATAGACTAGACTGTGGAACTACTGGACAAAGACTTAAGAAAAATCTTCACTATGCTCAAGAAGATAAAGGGAAATACAGAGAAAGAACTAAAAGATGTCAGGAAAACAATAAATGAACAATATTAGGATTTCAATAAAGAGATAGAAATTTTAAAAAAGGAACCAGACAGAACTACTGGAGTTGAAGAGCATCATAACTGAAATGAAAAGTTACCAGGAGCGTTTAACAGTAGATTGGAGCTGGCAAAAGGAAGAATCAGTGAACTCAAAGACAAAAAGAATTATACATCACGATCAGTTGGGATTTATACCAGGTATGCAAGGGTGGTACTAAAAGAAAATCAATTAGTGTAATGCACCACATTAATAGAATGGAGGGGAAAAAAACAAACAAATGATCATCTCAATTGATATAGAAAAGGCATTTGACAAAATCTAGCCCCCCTTCTTGATAAAAACACTTAGAAAACTAGGAATAGAAGGAAACTTCCTTAACATGATAAAGGCATATATGAAAAATGTACTGCTAACATGGTACTTAATGGTGAAAGACTGAAAGCTTTCCCTCTAAGATAAGGAACAAAAATATACCCACTGTCACCACTGTTACTCAACAATGTACTGGACATTCTAGCCAGAGAAATTAGGAAGAGAAAGAAATAAAAGGCATCCAAATTGGAAAGAAAGAAGTAGAACTTTCCCTATTTGCAGGTGATATGGTCCTCTATACAGAAAATCTTGAAAAGTCCACAACAAAGCTCCTAGAGCTAATAAATGAATTCAGCAAACTGCCAGGGTACAGGATCAATACCCTGAATTCAGTAGTGTTTCTATACACAAGCAATGAACAATTGGAAGGAGAAATAAAGAAAACAATTTCCTTTATGATAGCAACTAAAAGAATCAAATATCTAGGAATAAATCTAACCAATGCTGTAAAGGCCTTGTATACAGAAAACTACAAAACATTGCTACAAGAAATCAAAGAAAACCTAAAAAAAATGGAATGATATTCCAGGTTCATGGATTGGAAGACTAAATATTGTTAAGATGTCATTTCTACCCAAAGCAATTTGCAGATTCAACACAACGCCAACCAAAAACACCCTTCTTTGCAGAAATGGAAAAGCCAATCATCAAATTTATTTGGAAGGGTAAGGAGCCCTGAACAGCCAAAGCCATCTTGAAAAAGAAGAATGAAGTTGAAGGACTCACATTACCCAATCTTAAAACTTATTACAAATCCATAGTAATCAAAACAGCATGGGAGAACTTCTGGGAAAATGGTGGACTAGAAAGACATGGAAAAAGCCTGGAAAAAGATCTTCTAGGGCTTAGGATACCAGATGAAGGCTGGACACTGCCCAGAGGAGAGAGGGACAAAGGAGAGGAATCACGACAGCAGAACTGGGAGTTGAAACCAGTGGCTGCTTCTGCCAGCACCCTCCCCTGCACTAAAGATACTTTAGAATATTCAGGCCTCTGGGCCTGCGGCTACAAAGGGGGCTCCAGGGATCCACCACCCTAGGAAAGGGGAGAGAGTGGGATACAGCCTAAGCTGACTCCGCTTCTGGCCCAGAATTTTGGTCTGCTGTGTCCCACCAGCCCTTCCAGGTGTTTGCCCTGGTGAAGCAGTCTAGTTAGGGAATAAAGAGATGAATCTGGGACCTGAAAGAAAAAACACTGCCATTAAACACGTGGCCATAGATACCCCACAAGATGGCTGCTGGGAGGACTTTGGAGAAATCCCATTTGGAATGAGATTTCCTCTGGAATCAAGGAGAAGCCCTGAATATTCTCCAGGGGCCTTTTTGGGCACTCCGGGGTATTGATGGGTGGGATAATCAATCAAAACAGCAAACAGCTGGGGCTTTTCTGTCATTAGCAAAGGGGCAGAATAATTAATGGTTCAAAAATCAAAGTGGAAGCTAAATCAGCCCTTTCCCCTTTTTTCCTTGTCCTGTTCTAGCTAGGTTTTTGCCCTGTTCTTGCCATTTTCACCCCGTGCCTGGAGCAGCATGCAAGTAAACCTGGGGATTTGTAATCTGTAATGGGAATTGTAGTCTGTAAACCAGCCCTCTTGATCTCTTCTCAGCCCCTTCCTCTCTACCTGGGACCCATAATCTGTTATTTTCTCCCATTTCTCTTCTCTCCATTCCTTAATAAATTACTGACCTAACTAACTGGCTTGCTCTTAAAATTCATTTTTTGTAGCTTAGCCAAGAACCTTGAAGGAATCTGGCAACACTGGGAGCCGGCACGGGACTGGAGAGATCTGACCCTCTCAATCTCCCTCTCTTCTAGCCAGGACTGATTGTTGAGGTTGCATCTCCCCACGGAAAGGAAGAGAGAGGGTCACAGCCTGAGGCTGACTTAGCTTTTGACCAACACATTTGGTCTGCTGTGTCCCAGGAGCCCTTCCAGGTCGGGTGGGGCTGTGCCATTGTTTGCCTTGGGAGCCAGCAAGGGGCTAAATAGATACAACCCTCCCGATCTCCTTCTTTAATAACCAGGACTGATTGTTGAGGACACAGAGGAGAGTAAAAATATTTCCTACCTGGGAAAAGGGAGGGGGCTGCCAGAGAAGGCTGGGGAATCTATCTCTGAGAAAGTTTGAATTACAAGGCTCTTCGCCTCCACGCAGGAACCTCTACCACATTGATTCAGTCAGTGTTGCAGGAAACACTCCCACCAGGCACTGAAGTGAGAGGGCTGCCAAAGAGTGCCATCTGCTGGCAGACCAAGGAAGTGTGTGTGAGAAAATTAAAAATAAGTAAGAGAGCCTTTTTCTGGCCTTTATAGCCTCCTCCTCCAAGGCCCTAGGAAGTGGGACTGCATCCAATTACTGGGTCCAGAGCTCAGTTTTGAGCAACTAAGAGGGACAATCTTAATGATCCAGGTTGAACCAAGAATTAAAGAACAACAGTAACACACAGCCTCCTGCCACTAAATCCCTATGAAAGAGAGACATTGAGTATCTGAGTAAACTACATCCTAATCAGATGATTAGACATCAGCAAAAAATTATGAGCCATACTAAGAAAATGGAAGACATGGCCCAAGAAAAATAATATATCAAAGCCCCAGAAGAGATGCAGGATTTGAGATAACTAATTAACAAGATGGGCACAAATTCCAAAATCAAATTAACGAGTTGAAAGGCAATATGGCTAAGGAGATAAATGACATCAAGAAGACATTGAGTAAACACAAAGAAGAATTTGAAATCCTGAATAGAAAAGTAACAGAGCTCATGCGCTAGATTAACAAAGAAAAAAAGGGTGGAGATGCAAATAAATACAATCAGAAATGAAAGGGGGGAAATTACAACTGACCAGACAGAAATAAAAAGGATCATAAGAGGATATTATGAGAAACTGTGCCAACAAACTAAACAACCTAGGTGAAAAGGACAAATTCCTAGAAATGCACAAACAACCTACACTGTTGCTATAAGAAATACAAGAACTTAACAAACCAATCACATTTAAAGAGATTGAATCCATTATCCAAAATCTCCCAGCAAAGAAAAGTCCAGAACCAGATGGCTTCACGTGATCATCTCAATCGACACAGAAAAGGCATTCAATGAAACCCAGCATCCTTTTTTGATAAAAACACTTTAAAAGATAGGAAAAGAAGGAAAATTCCTCAATATGATAAAAGGCATATATGAAAAACCCACAGCCAACATCATGCTCAATGGGGAAAGGTTGAAAGCTTTCCCTCTAAGATCAGTGTGGCAGGTTGGCATTGTTTATGTATTCCAAAAATAGATATTGGATTATGTTTGTAAACTGGTCTGTTCTCTGGGCATATTAGATTGTATTAGATTCAGAGGTTTCACTTTTACTTGATTAAATTATGATTAAGGCTTTAATTTGACCACGTCAGTAGGATGTTGAGTCCCTACCCTCTTGGTGGGTGTGGACTCACAGAGAAAACTACAAGGCAGAGGAGAGAGATGGAAGTTTGATGCTGAAGTCCTGGGAAGTAAATGCACGGAGAAGGAGAACACAGAAGTAGATACACAGGAAGAGAGAGTGCTCCATAGACATGGCCCTAAGAAAGACAAAGCCTAGAGAGCCTGATAGTCTACAGCTGACATTGTGGAGAGACCAGAGCAGCTAATCCTGGGAAGAATCGAGCCCCAGGGAGAGAGACAAAGCCTTATGCCAGCTTAGAGCTGAGATGGGAAGGAGCTGGGACCACGGAGCCTTAGGAGGAAGAGGAGGGCTGAACCCT
>JAQZBX010113066.1:0-10140 GCA_029593785.1 Cabassous unicinctus | reverse complement strand
AGCCACTATAAGAAATTGAGTTAGAAATGCAAGACCATTTAAACTACCATATTTTAAAGCTGATTCTGGTTGATAGCAGACTTCAGATCCTTGTGATTGGTGGACTGACATATCCATTTGTGAAAGTCACCACACACATTCAAAAATTGATTTCCCATTGTAAAGAAATGGAATTTTATGAGGCAATATCCTAAGAATATCAATATCATGGTCCATATCCACTTTATAGAACACTAAAAATCTTGAAAAATAATATTCTATTTTCTCTCAAAACACACTCCATCTTTTAGGAAACATGAAGATTCATAAGATTCATAAATATTCTATCAAATGGAACATATATGAAATTAATAGTCTATCCAATTAGCCACCAAATATAAAATCTCTCCTTATGTTCTAATTTTGCCAATTTTCTTCCTAATCATTCACAAGTTGCTCCTTGTTCACTGAGGAACTAAAGAGTGTAATGAAAGAGAATTCTCATATGCTGAAATGCAGATTGAATATTTTGTATTGACAGCTTAGTTTATGCAATTATTCTAATTGACATAGAAAATTGTTGGTTTGTATTATAAGGACACCATAAAATAATCCTAAATATCTTTCAATTTATTTTGTATGGAAATCCTAGGGGTTGCTTTTTCATTTCCTGTATACTCCCTCCAAAACCCATCCTAAAACATCCTTGATGGAATTTACATTACATGAAAATCAATAAAATGACATGCATTTACAGCAAATAGAAGGAAAATGAGAGTCATAGAACAAGATTTAATTGCCCACAAGGCAATGAGAAGATTGGATACCATAATGTTCAGAAAGGAGTACTGAGAATCAGAATGTTGTTGTAGGGCAATTTCCCTAGATCTGTGTTGTTCCAGACCCCACTTGTTAACTCTGGAATACTCTATCAAGAGTTTCTTCAGATAAATCAGTACTTAGTTCTGTGCCCAGGAGTTAAGTCTCATCCTCAGTCCTATCACAGTGAGCACAGGGTCAGACTCAGCTAACATGGGTAAGTCCATTTAAATCCAGACAGACACAAATCTATAACAGCATGTAAGCTGAAAGTCCATCAACTGGCAGTGATCCTATGAATTTGCATTAGTAATCTCCAAAGCATTAAAAATTTAAGGTGATCCATGAAGAAATTCAGCCACCCGGGTAGGCAAAATGGCACATTATAACAATTCACAGTTTGTCTTTGGTTGTTGGGAACATTTCTCTGGGGTTCAATTTTCCCACAAACAATAGCTGTGAAATTTGTCATTAAGAATTAATTGATTAAGAGGAAAATTTGAATTTTTAATCTATAATTTGTATTAGTCTTTTAGATAGCATGGAGAAAATTGGCCACATGGCAAAAATTAAAATCTGAGTGATTTCTTCCCTTTGCTATGGGTAACACTGATTTGCTCATAAACCTGTGAATGGGTGGTGGGTACTGTAATAAGGAGTGCCACTGTGTAGTAAAAAGAAGAGACTTATCATTTTCTCTGCTGGCCACACTAGAACCAGTATTGGAGCCAGTTTTCTGTGTCATTCATACCCTTGAGTACTTTCAACTTCAGAAGACTCCAGCTCTTGTCCTATTCATAGAGGAAGTTTTCAGAGTTGGTTTGAGGTTCTCCTTTGCATTTGGGACATTTTTCTGCATATAACTGCAATAGGAAGTATTAAAGCATACTAGGGGTAATAAAAAACCTGGTTCCCCTTGTCAAGTGAGACTATAAGTTTAGATAACAGGGTTGCTAGCAGATATTCAATAATAAATATACTTTACCACATAGATGCAGGGTATCATCATAGAATGCATGATTTTTCTTTAAGTGTCATGAACTTTTCATAATGGGCCATAGTGTGCACAGTATTGGGAATAGATGAAACAGTTGGTTCTTCAGGGTTCTCCTGCCTCCTCATTCACCCACAGGCTCCACTATGATTTTCAGGGTAGAGGAGATGTGCACTTCCCAGTTGGGGGATCCTATCATGGTTGCTATTTAGTTGACTTGGACTTTTTGCTGTTCAATAAGCCACATTTTGCAGAGATCATTCAAATCATGATGAGGTGCAGCAAGAACACTAAGAGTGTTTTCTACTTCCCACCTGGAAGACTGCAGTCAGAGATCTCCACAATAAATGCACTGAAACCTTGAAGGAAGGAATCCATTGTAAATTCCATAGTGATCAACACTGAAAGAGACTGTTTAACTGGTATTCCATGAGCAACTGCTTTTACAGCTATTTTGAGATGATATGTGACATTGTGAAATTGTTTTCCTTTAAAAATATTCATGTTTATGTTAACTTGAACAACAAAGAAAACACTCAAATTCTATTTCAAAGAGTTTGACTTAATGATGGAACTCTTATACGATTGGTAGTGCTTGCATCAGGACAATACCTCTGCAAATGTTTTGGCTGTTTATGATAAACATAGTCATGCTTTGTGACTCCTGGGTCATGTCCATCAGAAATTCTTCCATATGGTCTTCAAATGCATGGACAACAGTATTCATAACAGCACTACTTATAATTGCTAAAAGCTATACTATTCACATATGCCTGTTAACAGTAGAATGGATAAATAGGAGACATGTTCTTTCATAATGTGGATATATAGTCCTCAAATCCATAAAAAATTGGAATAGATTGCACAGACATCATGTGAAACAATGATAGCTGAAAGCAAAAGAACATACATTTTGCAAATTCATTATTCAGTCAACATAATGAATCTGTGCTCACAAGGGTTAGGGGAAGGGTTAACTTTGAGATTATACAGTAAATGGCAGAACAGGGTAGCTTGGGAGGTGTTTTTAATGTGTTTCCTAATCAGGGTGCCAGTTGCAGTGATTTCAGTTTGTGAAACTTTATCAAGAATTTGTTGTGTGAATTTCAATAATTTTTTCTTAAAAAGAGGAAATAAATTTCAATGTACTTTAACAGCTCAATAGAAACAAATGTTTGCAAACTGGATTGAAGAGTCTCTGAATATTAAATAAAACCACTCATCTTTCGTGGTGATACCAAGAATGATACAGCTCCAAGAAGCCCTGCCAAACTGCCATGGCACTTCAGAATTAATATTTATTTGAATAAGTGACTAAGGGCATAAAAAAGCAAATATTGTAAAGGACTCACTCTTAATTGTTTCCCCAGCACAGGTCTCTAGAGGTGTGTTTTGTAGCTGTCTCTTCTCCATTTGGGTTAATGTTTGTTGGTGCTGAACAAAATTCCAATCTGCTGACAGCCATTTTTAAGAAGAGAAGTGATACATTGTATGCCAAAATTCATATCAAATAATCTTAATCATTAAAGATTTTTAGTTTTAATTGTATACTGCAATTGTTGTGGCTTGCCACAGCATATTCCTAATTTATGCCCGTTTGAGCCATCAATTGGGAACTCCAATAAACTCTTTCAGTAAGTTCCCTATTAAATCACATACTTGAGATTCCAACATGCTGTTTGGGCTGGTGGGCACATATACTTTCCCCTTCTCACATTTCTATTTTCCACAAATTCCTTAGGTTTCTGATCCTCTCTCCATTTCCTCTTGGCAATACCATCATATCTTTAATGAAGAAATCATTTTCCTAAGTCTGTAAGGTCTGTGCAGTTCTCCACATGAGAATTTACTTTATTACTCAGTCATTTATCATGATATCCACTTTGCCAATAAGGGAAATTTGGGCCAGGAGATTGTGTACATGGATTAAACAAATGAAATCAGTAGAACAAAAATGCATATCAAGAAATAGTGATGATAATTTTTAAATCATTTTGATTTGCATATCCCTGGAATTTTGTCTTCATGAATTTTTTTCTTTTTTCCTTATTTTTTAAAAAAAATATTAGATAAGTTGTGAGCTTAAAAAAGAATCATGCAAAATGTGCAGAATTCCCATATATCACCCCTCCACCAGTGCCTTACATTGATGTGGAATATTTGTTACAGATTATGAAAGAACAAGATTAGGTTATTTCCACTAACTATAGTCCATATTGTGCATTTGGTATATATTTCCATACACACTTATTATTAATACTATGTATTATTATTATACATTTGTTATAGTTCATGAGAGAACTCTCTCATATTTGTAATGTTAACCACAGTCCATCTTCCATCCCATGGTTCACTGAGTTATACAGCCCCATGCCTTGTACATTCTATCCAAAGTATACACTCAGTGGCTCTCACTTTCATCACAGTGTTGTGCAGTTATTGCCTGAGTAAAACATTGAATGTTTTCCTTAGTCAAAATGAAAAAATCCATAACCTCTAATATTGGTCCTTAGCATTGATATATTACCTTCTTTGACACTGATGAAAGACTATCACAATATTGCTAACTATAGTCCAAAAGTTACATTGTTTTTTCTATGCATCACTATATTCTTATCACCATGTAATCATGATATACATTTGTTCTAGTTCATAAAAGAACATTCTTTTATTTATATTATTAACCACAATCTTCATCCAATTCCTGGTTTACTAAGTTATTCAGTTCCTAGATTGTTCTCTAGATTTCATTCAGTTGACATTTACATCCCTAGACTACACTTTCGGCCACAATTCCATTTATAATCCACTGTATTTGTTATACTCACTAAAATGTGTTACAATGAACTCTATTCATTTTCACACTGTTACGGTAAAGGTAATTGAAAATTCTATATGTATTTATCATTGGTACCACTTCTTACCCCTCATCCTGACTCCTAGTAACCTATAGTCTAGATTTTAAGTCCATGTGTTTATTCTTCATATTTATTTCATATTAGTGAGACCACACAATATTTGTGCTTTTGTATTGAGCTCATTTCACCTAGCATAAAGTCCTAAAGGTTCATCCATATTATCATGTTTCCAAATTTCATTTCTTACTACAGCAGAATAGTATTCATCAGTTGATGGACACTCAGGTTGTTTTCTGAACAGAAAACAATAAATGTTGAAGAAGTTTTGGAGAGCTAGGAACACTCCTTCACTGTTGGTGGGAATGTAGAAGGTGCAGACTCTGTGGAAAACAGTTTGGTTGATCCACAGGAAGCTAAATATTGAACTGCCGTATTATCCAGCAATTCCTCTACTAGGAATATATCCAAAAGAAATGAAAATTGTGACATAAACTGACGTTTGCATACAGATGTTCATAGCGGTATTATTCTCCATTGCTAAAAGATGGGAACAACCTGAGTGTCCATCAACTGATGAATACTATTCTGCTGTAGTAAGAAATGAAATTTGGAAACATGATAATATGGATGAACCTTTAGGACTTTATGCTAGGTGAAATGAGCTCAATACAAAAGCACAAATATTGTGTGGTCTCACTAATATGAAATAAATATGAAGAATAAACACATGGACTTAAAATCTAGACTATAGGTTACTAGGAGTCAGGATGAGGGGTAAGAAGTGGTACCAATGATAAATACATATAGAATTTTCAATTACCTTTACCGTAACAGTGTGAAAATGAATAGAGTTCATTGTAACGCATTTTAGTGAGTATAACAAATACAGTGGATTATAAATGGAATTGTGGCCGAAAGTGTAGTCTAGGGATGTAAATGTCAACTGAATGAAATCTAGAGAACAATCTAGGAACTGAATAACTTAGTAAACCAGGAATTGGATGAAGATTGTGGTTAATAATATAAATAAAAGAATGTTCTTTTATGAACTAGAACAAATGTATATCATGATTACATGGTGATAAGAATATAGTGATGCATAGAAAAAACAATGTAACTTTTGGACTATAGTTAGCAATATTGTGATAGTCTTTCATCAGTGTCAAAGAAGGTAATATATCAATGCTAAGGACCAATATTAGAGGTTATGGATTTTTTCATTTTGACTAAGGAAAACATTCAATGTTTTACTCAGGCAATAACTGCACAACACTGTGATGAAAGTGAGAGCCACTGAGTGTATACTTTGGATAGAATGTACAAGGCATGGGGCTGTATAACTCAGTGAACCATGGGATGGAAGATGGACTGTGGTTAACATTACAAATATGAGAGAGTTCTCTCATGAACTATAACAAATGTATAATAATAATACATAGTATTAATAATAAGTGTGTATGGAAATATATACCAAATGCACAATATGGACTATAGTTAGTGGAAATAACCTAATCTTGTTCTTTCATAATCTGTAACAAATATTCCACATCAATGTAAGGCACTGGTGGAGGGGTGATATATGGGAATTCTGCACATTTTGCATGATTCTTTTTTAAGCTCACAACTTATCTAATATTTTTTTTAAAAAATAAGGAAAAAAGAAAAAAATTCATGAAGACAAAATTCCAGGGATATGCAAATCAAAATGATTTAAAAATTATCATCACTATTTCTTGATATGCATTTTTGTTCTACTGATTTCATTTGTTTAATCCATGTACACAATCTCCTGGCCCAAATTTCCCTTATTGGCAAAGTGGATATCATGATAAATGACTGAGTAATAAAGTAAATTCTCATGTGGAGAACTGCACAGACCTTACAGACTTAGGAAAATGATTTCTTCATTAAAGATATGATGGTATTGCCAAGAGGAAATGGAGAGAGGATCAGAAACCTAAGGAATTTGTGGAAAATAGAAATGTGAGAAGGGGAAAGTATATGTGCCCACCAGCCCAAACAGCATGTTGGAATCTCAAGTATGTGATTTAATAGGGAACTTACTGAAAGAGTTTATTGGAGTTCCCAATTGATGGCTCAAACGGGCATAAATTAGGAATATGCTGTGGCAAGCCACAACAATTGCAGTATACAATTAAAACTAAAAATCTTTAATGATTAAGATTATTTGATATGAATTTTGGCATACAATGTATCACTTCTCTTCTTAAAAATGGCTGTCAGCAGATTGGAATTTTGTTCAGCACCAACAAACATTAACCCAAATGGAGAAGAGACAGCTACAAAACACACCTCTAGAGACCTGTGCTGGGGAAACAATTAAGAGTGAGTCCTTTACAATATTTGCTTTTTTATGCCCTTAGTCACTTATTCAAATAAATATTAATTCTGAAGTGCCATGGCAGTTTGGCAGGGCTTCTTGGAGCTGTATCATTCTTGGTATCACCACGAAAGATGAGTGGTTTTATTTAATATTCAGAGACTCTTCAATCCAGTTTGCAAACATTTGTTTCTATTGAGCTGTTAAAGTACATTGAAATTTATTTCCTCTTTTTAAGAAAAAATTATTGAAATTCACACAACAAATTCTTGATAAAGTTTCACAAACTGAAATCACTGCAACTGGCACCCTGATTAGGAAACACATTAAAAACACCTCCCAAGCTACCCTGTTCTGCCATTTACTGTATAATCTCAAAGTTAACCCTTCCCCTAACCCTTGTGAGCACAGATTCATTATGTTGACTGAATAATGAATTTGCAAAATGTATGTTCTTTTGCTTTCAGCTATCATTGTTTCACATGATGTCTGTGCAATCTATTCCAATTTTTTATGGATTTGAGGACTATATATCCACATTATGAAAGAACATGTCTCCTATTTATCCATTCTACTGTTAACAGGCATATGTGAATAGTATAGCTTTTAGCAATTATAAGTAGTGCTGTTATGAATACTGTTGTCCATGCATTTGAAGACCATATGGAAGAATTTCTGATGGACATGACCCAGGAGTCACAAAGCATGACTATGTTTATCATAAACAGCCAAAACATTTGCAGAGGTATTGTCCTGATGCAAGCACTACCAATCGTATAAGAGTTCCATCATTAAGTCAAACTCTTTGAAATAGAATTTGAGTGTTTTCTTTGTTGTTCAAGTTAACATAAACATGAATATTTTTAAAGGAAAACAATTTCACAATGTCACATATCATCTCAAAATAGCTGTAAAAGCAGTTGCTCATGGAATACCAGTTAAACAGTCTCTTTCAGTGTTGATCACTATGGAATTTACAATGGATTCCTTCCTTCAAGGTTTCAGTGCATTTATTGTGGAGATCTCTGACTGCAGTCTTCCAGGTGGGAAGTAGAAAACACTCTTAGTGTTCTTGCTGCACCTCATCATGATTTGAATGATCTCTGCAAAATGTGGCTTATTGAACAGCAAAAAGTCCAAGTCAACTAAATAGCAACCATGATAGGATCCCCCAACTGGGAAGTGCACATCTCCTCTACCCTGAAAATCATAGTGGAGCCTGTGGGTGAATGAGGAGGCAGGAGAACCCTGAAGAACCAACTGTTTCATCTATTCCCAATACTGTGCACACTATGGCCCATTATGAAAAGTTCATGACACTTAAAGAAAAATCATGCATTCTATGATGATACCCTGCATCTATGTGGTAAAGTATATTTATTATTGAATATCTGCTAGCAACCCTGTTATCTAAACTTATAGTCTCACTTGACAAGGGGAACCAGGTTTTTTTTTACCCCTAGTATGCTTTAATACTTCCTATTGCAGTTATATGCAGAAAAATGTCCCAAATGCAAAGAAGAACCTCAAACCAACTCTGAAAACTTCCTCTATGAATAGGACAAGAGCTGGAGTCTTCTGAAGTTGAAAGTACTCAAGGGTATGAATGACACAGAAAACTGGCTCCAATACTGGTTCTAGTGTGGCCAGCAGAGAAAATGATAAGTCTCTTCTTTTTACTACACAGTGGCACTCCTTATTACAGTACCCACCACCCATTCACAGGTTTATGAGCAAATCAGTGTTACCCATAGCAAAGGGAAGAAATCACTCAGATTTTAATTTTTGCCATGTGGCCAATTTTCTCCATGCTATCTAAAAGACTAATACAAATTATAGATTAAAAATTCAAATTTTCCTCTTAATCAATTAATTCTTAATGACAAATTTCACAGCTATTGTTTGTGGGAAAATTGAACCCCAGAGAAATGTTCCCAACAACCAAAGACAAACTGTGAATTGTTATAATGTGCCATTTTGCCTACCCGGGTGGCTGAATTTCTTCATGGATCACCTTAAATTTTTAATGCTTTGGAGATTACTAATGCAAATTCATAGGATCACTGCCAGTTGATGGACTTTCAGCTTACATGCTGTTATAGATTTGTGTCTGTCTGGATTTAAATGGACTTACCCATGTTAGCTGAGTCTGACCCTGTGCTCACTGTGATAGGACTGAGGATGAGACTTAACTCCTGGGCACAGAACTAAGTACTGATTTATCTGAAGAAACTCTTGATAGAGTATTCCAGAGTTAACAAGTGGGGTCTGGAACAACACAGATCTAGGGAAATTGCCCTACAACAACATTCTGATTCTCAGTACTCCTTTCTGAACATTATGGTATCCAATCTTCTCATTGCCTTGTGGGCAATTAAATCTTGTTCTATGACTCTCATTTTCCTTCTATTTGCTGTAAATGCATATCATTTTATTGATTTTCATGTAATGTAAATTCCATCAAGGATGTTTTAGGATGGGTTTTGGAGGGAGTATACAGGAAATGAAAAAGCAACCCCTAGAATTTCCATACAAAATAAATTGAAAGATATTTAGGATTATTTTATGGTGTCCTTATAATACAAACCAACAATTTTCTATGTCAATTAGAATAATTGCATAAACTAAGCTGTCAATACAAAATATTCAATCTGCATTTCAGCATATGAGGATTCTCTTTCATTACACTCTTTAGTTCCTCAGTGAACAAGGAGCAACTTGTGAATGATTAGGAAGAAAATTGGCAAAATTAGAACATAAGGAGAGATTTTATATTTGGTGGCTAATTGGATAGACTATTAATTTCATATATGTTCCATTTGATAGAATATTTATGAATCTTATGAATCTTCATGTTTCCTAAAAGATGGAGTGTGTTTTGAGAGAAAATAGAATATTATTTTTCAAGATTTTTAGTGTTCTATAAAGTGGATATGGACCATGATATTGATATTCTTAGGATATTGCCTCATAAAATTCCATTTCTTTACAATGGGAAATCAATTTTTGAATGTGTGTGGTGACTTTCACAAATGGATATGTCAGTCCACCAATCACAAGGATCTGAAGTCTGCTATCAACCAGAATCAGCTTTAAAATATGGTAGTTTAAATGGTCTTGCATTTCTAACTCAATTTCTTATAGTGGCT
>JAQZBX010113065.1:0-10140 GCA_029593785.1 Cabassous unicinctus | reverse complement strand
TTTTCCCCCAACCCACCCTATTATTATTTATGGAATTTATACATGAACATACATAAACAATAAATATGTAGTAAAATTTGTGTACTTACAAAGCAAATATTCATAATATCCTACGGGGGCCCCATACATCAACCCTCCATCAACACCTTGCATTGTCATGAGACATTTGTTCAAATTATGAAAGAATATTGTCAAAATCTTACTACTAATTATAAACCTTATGTTATATTTGGTGTATTTCCCCTCAACCCACTCTATTTTTTTAAAAATATTTTTATGACAGAAGTTGTAAACTTACAAAACAATCATGCACATGTGCAGAATTCAAAAAAACACCCCTCTATCAACACACCACACCATGGTGGAACATTTGTTACAGATTATGAGATAATGTCATTTGATTATTACCAGTTCCACAGCATATACTATGCACACACCGTCCACACTCCCCCATCATCAACACAGCACATCCCTGACACGGATGCAAGAATATTACATTAATACTGTTAACCACACTCCATAGGTCACTCCAGCTGTACTCCCTCCATGCTTCTCCACATTTCCACCACCCACCACACCTGCCACAGCTCACAAAGGACCTCCATGCATCTGTACCATCAACCACCATTCTCATCCACTTCTGAGTTTACTGTGCAATTCAGTCCCTAAACTATTCTCCAACCTTTTGTCAATTGACATCTACATCCCCAGACTACCATCCCCAGCCACATCCCCATTTATAAACCCACTGCCACCGACTATAATGTGTTACCCTCAACTCTGCACACCTCCATGGTAAAGCTGATTAAAACTTCCACATACATCAAATATCAATAGTCCATCTCAGTCCTCCTCCCATTGACTTTAAGAATCCACCACCTACCACCGGGTCTTGAAGATATTTTCCTATATTTTATTCTAGAAGCTTTATGGCTCTTGCTTTTGTATTTAGGTTTTTGATTCATTTTGAGATAGTTTTTGTATAGGGGTCCTCTTTCCTTCTTTGGCTGTGGATATCAAATTTTCTCAGCTCCATTTGTTGAATGGGCTTTTCTTACTGAGCTGGGTGGGTTTGACAGGCTAGTCAAAAATCACTTGACCATAGATGTGAGGGTCTGTTTTTTAACCATCAATTCATTTCCATTGGTCTATGTGACTGTCTTTATGCCAGTACCATGCTGTTTGTACCTAGGTAGTACAACTTAAAGTCTGCAGATGAGTGTCTTCCAACTTTGTTTTTCCTTTTTAACATGTTTCTGGCTATTCAGGACCCCTTACATTTCCAAATAAATTTGACAATCATGTTTTCCATTTATTTTTAAAATGTTGATGGATTTTTTATCAGGATTGCATTGAATTTTCAATTTGAGTAGAATTGACATCTTAATGATATTTAGTCTTTCAATCCATGAGCATGATATGTTATTCCAATTACTTAGCTCTTTTTTTAATTTCTTTTAACAATGAGTTTTAGTTTTCTGAGTACAAGTTCTTTACATCATTGGCTAACTTTATTCCTGAAAATTTGGGTTTGATTTCTCATATTTTATTCTCACCACTCTTTTGACACTTTTGGCTACTTTTATTGATATACTCTTCATTTCTAGACTCTATTCCAGACCTCTCTCTCTTGTCTTTTTTTTTTTTTTGAGGCTGTAGCACACCCTTTATTATTTCCTGAAAAGCAGGTCTCTTTGTTACAAACTCTCTGCTTCTGTTTATCTGTGAATATTCTAAATGTCTTCATTTTTGAGAGACAGTCTTGCCAGATACAAGATTCTTGGTTGGAAGTTATTCTTTTGCAGTATCTTAAATATATCATACCAGTTTTCTTACCCCCATGGTTTCTGATGAGAGATCAGCACTTAATTTTATTGGGTATCTGTTATATATTATGCATTGCTTTTCTCTTTCTGTTCTTACTATGCTGCTATCTTGCTGATTATCCAGACTGTGTCAGGACACAGCATTTTAAAGTATTATTACATGGAAGTATGTTATAAATGCACATTTTAGGAAAACACCAAACACATAGTATTTCAATTTTCACTAACTAGAAAATTGAGTATTAATATGACACAAAGTTTTCAGCAAAATACATGCTTCAGTGGCATAAGTAAATAACAGAGACAAGTGAATTTACACCAATTAAAAAAATTAACCTGGGTAGCCTTCAGGGTTGTTCCTGAGTCTGTCAAGCACAGTTGTCCTTATTCTCCAAGAGATCTTCATCTTCCATGCAGAGTATTCTTTTAATATTTTCAATTCAGCTTTCAGGATCCCATGATATTGTTCATTCCTCATGGTCTTCAGACAAACTCTGAGCACTTACAATATCTGACAGATTGTTTGGAGCTTGGTCGAAAGCCCTCAGAAATCCTGTGGTGGAAGAGTTCATTATAAAACTTGAGATCATAACTCTGGCTTTTTACACAGAGCAGAGGCATTGTTTGAATGATCCATTGCCTCCTGATATTCTTCTTGGGCTTGTAAGTCCTTTGCCAAGCTATACATCTTCTAGGAAGATTTCTGAAAAACTTCGGCACAGTTCAGAGTAGGTATCTTGGGAATCCCGCCTTTTGCTAGGCAAGTTTCAGGTTCCTTCCTGGCTCTCACAGCCTGTTTTTGAAACCGGGGTCAGCTCGCTCTTGCGGCCCAAGTAAATAGAGTACCCCAGGCAGACCGGCCCATGTTCGCTGACAGCGAGCCAGCTTTTCCAAGCAAATATTTCCTTTGGCTGCAGAGTGTAAAGAGAGGTGTTGACAGGGTTGTGGGTCACTGACACTTCAAGATTGAAGTTTTTTTAAAATAGTTTTATTCTTTAACTTTTTGTTTATTTCTGCATTAGGGAGCCACCCAATGATGTGGCATCATGAGTAATGAAAACAGCTTACAAATGAAGATATCTACTTAGGCATAAGGGGGTTTCTTATATTATGACAGAATTCTCAAAAGGCATGGAAATGGGCAATTTAGTAAGCTCTTTTTCATGTCTCTGGGTATTTGCCTAGCAACTCTGACAGCTGAAGAAGCAGCAAGAAGAGGTAAAGAAAATGTACAAGATGGTAGTCATGATAGCTGTTATGTAGGACTTCCATTTCCTTTAAATTTCTCCAAAGAGAATGTGAAATGAAGAATATAATTTAAATTTGATTCCTTTAAAGAGCAAATGCAAAACCAACTGGCTTCCTAACATGCACATGGTAAAATGCACATGTTTATTACAGGAGAGGGATATAGACCTATTGGGAACAACAGCATGGAGCATTCCTTTGGTCTGAAACAGGACAAGCACTGTGTGGGCAACAGTACACATATCAGCAGTCACCAGGGATATCTGTGTTGTTGGGAAGGGCAGGGCTTTGGGGGTTGGGCCGGACAGTGGCAGGAAGTGCTCATGGCTGGCCAGGGGTGTGGCCAGGATCACTGGATCGAACCTGGATCTCTCCCCCTTTACTTCAGGTGGTGTATGTCAATCATGACACTGTAACCTGACTGCAACATGATACTTAGCTTCTTGAAGACCCTGCAGTCTTCCACATGGCAGAGGTGGCAGTTGCCATTTTACAATCTCACCAGCACTGAACATCCCTCTGCCTTTTTCCACCTCCTCTCCAACACTGGTGGGTATGTTTTAAATGAATTTTCTTAATTTTTACTTTTCGTACCTTTATTGACAATGCACATTAAAAACAAACAATACAACAAACAAATAAAACACCCACAAACACCAGACTTTTACCAGATTGCACATAGAGATGCTCCAAGAAAAGTTCCTTATCTCTATTTGGTTGCTTTAGGATACCTCTCACCCATGGTATCAAGAAATTCCAGGCTTGTGGATTCTGGGAACTTCAAAAAAGGGAGTAGGATCATGACTAGCAATGCGACCTGCCTCAAAGTCAGTGAACAGAAAGACATACGGTCTGATGATAATTTTAAAAGAAACACTTCCATACATTAATATCAGGATCCCACAAAATGAAGTGGCATCATGAGAAATGAAAAGAGAATTAAAATGAATACTTGGGTTTGTTGTCTTCTTACAGAATACCTGAGAGGTGCTGAGCTGGGCCATCTAGCCAGCTCTACTCCTGTTTGAAGATATTCTTCTTGGAAACATTGTCTGGTGAGGAACCTGCCAGGTAAGTTAAACAAAATGCATGAGCTGTAATGACAGCTGTGTGATATGGCTTTCTATTTTTTTAATAGCTCCAAGTAAAATGTAGAATGAATAAAATAATGCATCTTTTATTATCTTAAGGAGAAAATGCAAAGGAATGTTGTTTCCTAACCCTATCATGGTCACAGAAAATATGGAATTCAGCAGAGAGTTACAGTTTTAGTAGGATGCACCAGATGTAAATGTGCTTGGGTGTGAAACAGTCCATGATCCCTGTCAACAATCCCAGATTATATCTAGGCAGAAGAACTTGCCTTCATCTGAGTTGCTTCCATATGAGAATATGTCTCAGTGGATTCCAGAGACTTTACAATGTTCAAGGAAGGCTGTGCTTTTCAAGTCTGTCAGGAAAATATCTCCTCTTGTTTTTAAACAAAATTGTAACTTTTGAAAAGTAAATGAAGAATGATTGTTTTCCCCAGACTGACACATTTTCAGGAGAACAAGTTTCTCAGAGTCACCAATTGAATGTTTCTTGTGAGGGCATGATTTTGGCCTAGATCTTTGACCTGCCCCTTGATCCTTAAGCCTTTGACTAGAAAGGTGTGGGTTTAGTTGAATTTCTGACTTAAAGGGGGCCTGGCTGATTTGCAGGGAAATTTCTGGTACCCTATACCCAACCCCTTATGACCAATCTGTCTCTTTATCTTGATCAAGTTTCCAGGAACGGAATGCATTGGATGAACCTCGTGAACTGAGCTCTAAGCCTGGTCTTGCGTTTTGATCCTGACATGTGTGCCTCTAGCCTGAAGGTAAGTTCCACGGTGGTTTGAAGAGTCAATGACAAAATGAATTTTTGCGAGTGCTCTGGGCATGGTATGCTTTGTGGTCTTCTGATTCCCAGAGTGCAACTGGGGCTGCATTTGTGCTTTTGGAAGGCAAAGTGGCTGTTCCCAGAGGTGGCATGGCTGTTGTGTCAGATTTGAGGAGAAACTATCTCATCACTGAGCTTGATGGCTGACTACTGGTTCTGGTGGCTTTTGCATTCCCTTCAAAAGTTCTGTTCATTCAATGCCAAGGTAGGAATTCTAAAGAGGATGACCATGCACCTGCCCCTCATCCCTTCCACCCACAACAGCATGGGGTATTTGGGAACACAACCCTGGATTCTGATTGGTTTCACTATTGCAGCTTGCCAGCATGGTGACCAGATTGCAGAATGAAGGGTATGCTCCATTTCCAGAAGAGAAAATCAAGGGACAACAGAAGGATCCCTGGCCCTACACCCTACATCTGAGACTCCATCTCTGTTAGTGTCCCCACCGCCACCACCCAAACCCTGAAACCAGTCTTGGCTGGCCAAAGAAAGAGGCCCAAGGGAGGTTGTTTGTGACCCACCAGCTCCCAGGATACCTCCAAGAAATTGTCCAAGACCACCCACCCCCCTTGGGAGGGGGGTGAGTCATCCCAGTCATGAATTGTCCTGCTTGTTTCTCAGGGACCCCATTATGACCACTTTGATATGGGTCCACCTGTGGTTTCCCTGGGTTTGATGAGTCCCACTTTTGACTGGGGCCATGCTTTGTGTTCTGTGTGGCAGGGAATTGGGCCTGCTCTTGTGTGTGCATGAGCAGAGCCCTGAACACCCAATTTTAGGGTTTATGTTTGGGGTGCAGGGAGGGGAAAGGTTGCCAAGAACGTCCTCCTAGGTAGCAGCCACATCATACCAGGAACAACATGGGTCCGTCTCCCTCTCAAGGAACCATCCTTTCTTTGAGTCAGTAGGCAGTTGTACATCATGCCTTGGTTAACATTGTTGTTTCCTCCATACATAGCTTCTGGAGATCTTGCCATGCTTTCACAGGTGCTCCAGTATGGGCCATTTTCCCATCCTACCAGCAGAGAAGAGTTCTTCCTTGACTACCTCCAGATTCTCTCCTGCCATAGACTTTTTCTTTTATTTCAAAAATTGGGGGACATTTATGGAGAGGGTACCATCATTAAAATACACAAACCATTTACAATTTAGAGATCACAGATACAGTTGATCCATAAAAGTTCCAACTCTTTTGCTGTCTTAGGATAATTCTTGTCCCCGATAGCACCCATATTCCAGTCCTGTGACTTTCAGCTTAGAAAGCATAGTATGAGAGCCATGCCACATAATCAGGGAACAGAACAAGTTTTTGTACTATAAATTTAGTTGACTCTCTCTAAAGATTTAATAGCTCAGTGTGGATAAACAATCAAGTATTGATGCCATTTACAGATGGATAGCAACATGGACTAACTTTAAATAATATGAATTCTTCTGCTTAACCAAAGGTATACTTAATTTAATTTTCCCCTTTCTTTTAAGAGAGAGGACTCAGCATTTTAAAGAAAGTGTTGTTACATGGAAGTGCTATAAAAATGCACATTTTAGGAAACGTCCAAACCCACGGTATTTCAATGTTCAATAACTGGAAAATTGAGTATTAATAAAATTCAAAGTCATCATCAAAATACATGCTTAGTGGCAAAAGTAAATAACAGAGACAAGTGGATTTACACCAATTAAAAAAAATAACCTGGCTAGGCTTAAGTGTGAATCACGAGTCTGTATCAAGCACTGTTCCACTTTTTATCCGAGAGATCTTCATCTTCCTTGCAGAGTACTTTTTTTATATTTTTAATTCAGCTTTCATGATCCCATGGTTTGTTTGTTTTTTCATTCTCCATCATCATCAGAGAAGCACTGAGCACTCAAAGTTCTCTGGTGAATTGTTTGGGCCTTAGTCAAAAGCCCTTGGAAAACCTGGTGTGGAGTTCATTATAAAACTTGTGGTCACATATCTGGCTGTTTACACAGGGCAGATTCATTGTTTGAATGCTCCACACCCTTCTTCTATTCTCCTTGGGATTCTATATCCTTTGCCAAACTACATATGTTCTAGGAAGGATCTCTGAACAGCTTCAGCAAATTTCAGAGTTGTTATCTTGAAAATCCCAGCTTTTCCTAGGCAAGTTTCAGTTTCCTTCTTGGTTCTCACAGCCTGCTTTGAAACTGGGGTCAACTCACTCTTGTTGTCCAACTAAATACAGCACTGCATGCAGACCAGCCCACATTTGCTGGCCGTGAGGCAGCTTTTCCAAACAAAAAGTTATCCTTGGTTGTGTAGTGTTGATGGCTGTGTAGTGTAGAGGTTGGTGTTGCCTTGCATAGCGTTGTGGGCCACCAACCTTCCAAGATTGAAGTTTTTTGTACAATAGTTTTATTCTTTATCTTTTGGACACTTCTGCATTAGGGAGCCAACAAATTCTGTGGCATCATGACTAATAAAAACAGCCTACAAATGAAGGTAACTACTTAGGCATAAGGGGCTTTCTTGTATTCTGGCAGAATGTTGTGGAAATGGTCATTTTAGGAAGCTCTCCTTAATGTCTGTATGTATTTGCCTAGCAACTCAGACTGCTGAGGAAGTGGCAAGATGAGGTAAAGAAAATGTGCAAAATGGAAGTCATGATAACCGTGTGGTAGGACTTCCACTTCCCTTTGAATATCTCCAAAGAGAATGCAAATTAGAAATATAATTTATCTTTCATATCTTTAAAGAACAAATGCAAAATTACCTGACTACCTAACATGCACACTCTAAAATGACAATGTTTATTACAGTAGAGGGATACTGATGTATTGGGAACAACAAGATAGAGTTTTCCTTGTGTCTGAAAGAGGACCGGATCCCTGTGAACAACAGTACATTTATAGGAGGCCACCATGGTGATCCATGGGGTTGGGAGGGGCAGGGCTTCAAGGGTTGAGCAGGACAATGGCAGGAAGTGCCATTAGCTGGCTGGGGGAGTGACCAGAATCACCGGATCTAACTTGGATCCAAGTTCCTCTTATAGATCCCTCCCTTTTTACTTTGGGTGTGTATGTCAATCAAGTTGTTGTGATTTGGCTGCAACTTGATACTGATCTTCCACTTGACAGTTACAGCATTTGTCATTTTGTGATTGCACTGGCACTCAATGAGTGTTCCTCTGCCTTTCTCCACATCCATCCTCCACTTGACAGTATATATTCAATTACTTTTTAAAATTTTATTTTTATACCTTTATTGACAATGCACATTAAAAACAAAGAATCAAACAACAAATAAAAAACACACACACCAGACTTTTACCAAATTTCACTTTGAGATACTCAAAAATATTTTTGTTCTCTTTATTTTGTTCTTTTAGTATGTCTCTCACCCATGGTATCAAGAAATTCCAGCCTTGTGGATTCCAGCAACTTAAAAAAGAGGAGTGGGAACACAGCCAGCAATATGACCTGCCACAAAGTCAATGAACAGAAAGACACATGGTTCAGTGATAATTTGAAAAGAAAGACTTCTGTACATTAGATATCAGGTTCCCAAAAAATGAAGTAGCATCATGAAAAATGAAAAGAGAATTAAAATTAAGAAGGTCATTACATAAAAATACTTGGGATTGTTGTCTTTTCACAGAATGCCCGAGAGGTCATGAGCTGGGCCATCTAGCCAGCTCTACTCTTGCTTGAAGATATTCTGCTTGGGAACATTGCCTGGTGAGGAAGCTGCAAGGTTAGAGTGAAGCAAAATGCATGAGCAGGTAATCATAGCTGTGTGATATGGCTTTCTGTTTCTCTTGAATTGCTCCAAGTAATATGTGAAATTTAGAAAATAATATATCTTTACTTCTTTAAAGGAAAAAGGGAAAAAGAATGTGGCTTCCTACCCCTGTCATGGTCACTGCAAATATGGAATTCAGCTGAGAGATGTAGATCGAGTTGGAACCACTGGATATAAAAGTACTTGGGGAAGCACAGGCAAGATGGTATCAGTTTATGAGGGCACTCAGTGACTCACTTTCTGAGGACAGCTGATTGATTACAAGATCTTGCCCAGGGGTCTGTGCTGTGGACACACAGAGTGAGAACTTTGGGGACATTGCTCTGGAGGGAGCTGGATGGTGTGGATTGCTCAGGAGAGATTCATGAGTTTTTCCCCTGCCTATGGTTGTTAAAAAGACAGCTGAACACTACCCTCAGGGAAAAATGCTTGTTTGAGCTGTGACACCTGCCAGCAAATGGTGAGAGGAAGCATTCTCCAAGAGAGGGAGGATTCTGGTGGAGGTTTGAGAGGGTTTTCCTTGCTCTGGATATGGCTGCCTGGAACCCCTTGCACCTTTAGGGAACAAAATGGCTGGCTTGAAGTGGCACCAGGATGAAGGGAGTGGTGAATCTGCTGAGGAAGGTTGATTTACCTTGCTGCCCAGGGATATGCCCCAACTCCCACCAGCAAACCAGTGAGAGGGAGCATTCTCCAAGAGTGGGAGGGTTCTGACAGAAGGTGGAGAGGAGTTTCCTCTCTTTGGATTTGGCTGTGTGGACCCCCTCATAGATTTCTGGAGCCAATAAGCCAGCTTGAACCAGCACTAGGGTGAGGGGAGAGGTGAATCTACTGAGGAAGCCTGATTTACCCAAGAGCCCAGGGGATACTGATACTTGGCTCTAGAGGGGGCCTAGTAAGTGAATTTTATCATTCTACACTGAGAAGCATCAGAGCTACAGCTCCACTGGGGAGGGCAGGAAGTGGGAAGTGTTTGATTAGTTTCCATGAGCCTAGTTAGGGTCCCCTTGGTGAAGAGGCTGGCCTAGAAGAGGATTTCTTTTGGTTCCCTTATTTCACACACACACACAAAAAAGAAGACAGTCACTTTAAAAAATAAAAAAATAAATTTTCTTTTTAAATTTAGTTTAATAGCTAAAATCTCTCTCAAAACCTGCAGATAGAACCTTGCAGGGCAATTGATTGATGACCACAAGTAGGCTGAGAGGTTCCACATGGGCCCAAGAAGGAACATTGTTCTTCCTCAGCTTTGTTTGACTGCTTGCTTGTGTGGTTGGTTGGTTTCTCTTTGTTTATTTGTTGTCTCTTGCTTTTCTTCCCTCTTTCCTCCCCCCTTTATTTTTCTTTCTTTCTTTCTTTCTGTTTTTTTTTTTAATT
>JAQZBX010113064.1:0-10140 GCA_029593785.1 Cabassous unicinctus | reverse complement strand
AAATAACATGGTATGTAACTGCCATGGGAAAGATTTTAATTGGAGACTATCACTTGATGATTATTGTAGAATGCATATGAATATGAATGGACTTTTATGGAGAAACCTTTTATCATTTCTTCTTTACTTCTCAGAAGCAGAACTCTCATACTCAAAATAATTGTATTACATGTAGTCAATTGCCAGAAGATTTTACTCAGAGATCCAGAGTGACTCAACATGTGTTTACTCACAAGGGAAAGACACCATACTTCAGCAATCTATTTGAAAAAGCCCTCAGTGGCCAGTCAACTTATAATCAACAAAAGCATATTTCCAATAGAAGTAAATCATATCAAAGTTATCTAATTGGTAAATCATTTATTCACTGCTCTGGCCTACACACTACGATGCAACTCACATCAGGAAGAAACCATATGAATGCCATCTATGTGGGAAAGCCTTCACTCAATATTCTGCCCTGAGACATGAAAGATCTCACAATGGAAAGAAACCTTATAAATGTTATCTATGTGGGAAAATCTTCACGTATAATTGCAGATTTAGACAGCATTAGAGGACTCACACTGGAGAGAAATGCTGTAAATGTCATCTGTCTGGAAAAGCCTTCACTCAATGTTCTGTACTGAGACACCATGAGAGAAATCACACAGGAGAGAAAAACCCTACGAATGCCATCTATGTGGGAAAGCCTTCTCTTATTGTTCTGTCCTGACACAACATGAAAGAGGTCACACTGGAGAGAAACCCTATGAATTCCTTTTTTTCAAAAGGTTTCAGTCAATGTTCTGACCTTAGGTTAGATGAGAGAACTCATAATATAAATGTTTTGAATATGGAAGAAATTCTAGCATTGCTTAACACAAGACATACTAGAAAAGTCAAACATGGAATGAACACATTGTACTTAATCTGGTAGAACTTTTTGTCATCCTGACTACTTCATCAATTTAAACCAATTCATATTGGAGAGAATTGATATGTTACCTATATAGCAAAGCCTTTAGTGGATAGTCTGAGGATTTACAACTTGAGATAACTCATAACAAAAATATAATGAAAATTGGAGAGTCTTTATCCACTGTTTCCAACTGATAGATAGGTCTTAACCACAGGATGAAGCCCTTTGAAGGAGCGCCAGATAATTAATGCTGGAGATGTTATTCATGAAAAGCCACACAGTCATTTATTCATACAGCAACATTTGTAGGGAAAGTGAAAAGTCACACTGTATTAAATTCTTACTGGTTTCATGAATGAAAGCATGTATTAGTTATCACTTATTCCTTTGCATTAATATTCTTATGTCAAGGAAACAACAGTCCTAAAGTCAATTAAGGAAAATATTCAGCTGGATTTCACATCAGAAAATTCATAGTGCAAGATGAAATACTTTGTATGGGCCCATTAACACACAATGCAGCAAAAAGTCAAGAATTTTGAAAAAGACTTACTATTGAAGTTATGCATAATAATTTGGAATTATGAAGTATCCTGGTGTATTTGTCAGCCAAAATGTGTACTGATGCAAATTACCAGAAATTGGCTGGTTTTTATAAAAGGTATTTATTTGGGGTAGAAGGTTACATTTACCAGGCCATGAAGTGTAAGTTACTTCCCTTACCAAAGTCTATTGCTACATGTTGGAGCAAGATGACTTCCAATATCTGCAAGGGTTCAGGCTTCCTGGGTTCCTCTCTTACCAGGGCTTGTTTCTTTCTGAACTCAGCTGCTCTGCTTTGTCCACAAGGCCAGCTGTAGACTTTCAGGCAAATGGCTTGTCTCTATTCCCGGGACCTCTGAGATGTATAATTGAGCCTTCTTTGCTCCTTTGTGTCCTTGCTTCCCAGGCTCCAGCATCAAAACTCCAAATTCCCTTCTCTGTGGTGCAGTTTCTCTGTGAGTTCCCACCCACCAAGGGGGTAGGGAAACATTGTCCTACTGATGTGGCCCAATCAAAGCTGCAATCATTATTTAATCAAGCAAAAGTGAAACTTCTGAATCCAATATAACCTAATATGCTCAGAGAAACAAACCAGTTTACAAACATAATCCAATATCTATTTTTGGAATTCATAATATCAAACTGCTGCATGTGGTTATACTGAATGATAAATACTTTTAGAAGTAATATGAGGTGAAATTAAATCAATAGATTAGTATTTGCATATATGTAAGCAAGAAATATTGTTTCTTACAATCTAATATGTTGGCTGATTTCTAGTTTTGTTTTTATGCAGTTCTAAACACAGATTTTTTAAAATAAAATTTGGGAGATGTTTATTCAAAAGTTACATTTAAAAAATACACAGATATTTTACCATCTTTAGATTACAGATGCAGATGCTCCTAAAGAGTTTCCTCTGTTTTGTTGTTTTAATATATATTTTAAAAGATGCTTAGATTACATAAACATTACATAAAAGTTACAAGGATTCCCATGTTCCCCACTACCCACACCTCCCATAACATCCCACAAACACATCTTTTATTAGTGTGGCACATCACCTGCAATGGATATACACATCCTGGGGATTTGCTATTAAGCATGGACCATAGTTCACATTGTAGACCACACTCTCTCCCACACAGTTCTGCATGTTATATGCTGATGTAAAATGACCTGTATCTGTCGTTTTAATGTCACTCAGGATAACTCCCAAGTCCTGAAAAAGCCCCTGTATTACAACTGCTTTTCCCTTCCCTGCCCCAAAAGTGTCCAGGAGCCACAGGCTCCACCTCACTGTTGTAATTTCTTCCATTACTTGAATCACAATATGTCTACAACAGAATACCATTAAGTCCACTCTAGTCCATAGCTCTTCCCAAAATCCTGAAGAGTTTGGGATGCTGAAGTCCACTCCACCTCCAAGTGAGAGGGGGCTTATTTCCCATGGGTATGATGGATGGGATTATCCTGCCTGCAGCTGCAGACTCTCTCCATTCCCTGGGAGGGCCATTGTCCATCATCATCTCCTCACCAGGTGACTTGGGTGAGTCCATTGAACTGTAGAGTAGGACTCGCAGCTCCACCGAGATTCCAGGCACAGCTGGCACAAGGGCAGGGCAAAGGCTCCAGTCTCTGGAAGTACACCTAGAAACTCCAGCATCACATATAGGTTTGAATAGAAGGGATTGATGGATCATATGCAGGGAGGACTTATTTGAGTCTAACTCTGTCACTCTCATGAGCACAGATTCCAAAGTATAGCCCACTGGTAAGGCATCAATATCTGTAGCTATCCCCCCTTATATAGGACCTGGGGGTCTCATGAGCCCTCAGGAGCCCCTCTTTGTGGGGTGATATCCACTTTGGTGTTCTATGAGATCCTACTGAGGTGTGCATAAGTGTTACCTCTGGGATGACCTCCCAACTCACTTTGAAGTCTCTTAGCCACATGAACTTATTTGTTTTTCTCTTTTCCTTTTATTCAAGGTTTTTTTACAGTCATATTTCCAGTTGGCACTTGGTGTTAATCCCTCGTTGCCTGGGAGTCTCATACCTGGGTGTCATGACCCATGCTGGGGGGAAGGTAATGCATTCATATGCTGAGTTTGTCTTAGAGAGAGGCCATATTTGAACAACAGGGAGGCTCTCAGGTGGCAAAACTTAGGCATCCAATAACAGTAGGCTAAGTTTCAATTACAAGAGCAAGGACTCGTAAGGCTAGTCATCAATAACAAGAACCATTAGTGGACCATCCTCCTTTGCCAGACGCTGCCCCTGCACTCGGGGGACTGTTGCTGTTCCCTTGGAGAGTGTGGCAGAGCTCTCCAGACTGGGAATTCAGTATTCCCTCATTTATTGAGTGGTTGTCCACATACTGTGACCATCCTCCTCCCCTTGACATTTGGACAATTTTATATATCTTTCACAAATATTCAGATGAACTTTCTCCCATGAATCCCCCATCCCAAACACCCCCCACCAATGATCCTCTGCAGGCCCCATTGTAACCCTTCTGTGATCTAAACATTCCTTGAAGATGAAGCCCATATAATAACCAAATACAATTAATAAGAAAATGAAATAATAATGATAAGCTTAAATGCAAGAGACAAAATACATGGAAACTTGGGGAAAAAAACTAAAAATAAAATACAATTAATGGATTGGGACATTCAAAAAATTGGAAAAAACAAAAAACTAAAAAAAAATTTTTTTTTCTTTTATCATTGCATTCTAGGGTGTCCAGTCTGTCCCATGGCACCTTCCCCCTCTCACTCCCCAGTGTCTCCCAAATTTTCATTTAATTTTCAAAGAAGTTTTAGGACACAGCAAAGTCACACACAGACTACTAGAGATTCTCGTATACCCAACCTACTTCCCCTTTCCTCACCCCATATTAAAACCTTTTTGTATGTATGTGACTGCATTGTTAGAACTGTCATACAGATAGTGAAACATAACTACTAAACATTGTCAATGGTTTACAGTATAGTTTACAATTTAGATGGTACAGCTTAATAATTTTTGATAATATTTACCATGTCCTGTGTCCATTATTGTAAGGTAATGAAAAACATTTCCCCTGACCACTAAATACCCCATTTGATCTTTGCTGTTCCTTCCTCTCCATCCCCCTTGGGAACATGAGAGCCCCCTGACTTGACTCATTGGATGCAAGATTCATAACTACATGCAACAAGAGGTCTTGACATGCTGATTACCCTCTCCCATTAGGATCCACCCTTGTTCCTAAGAGACACCAACCTGTCTGTTTCTGGGTGAATTGGTCCTCCCAAAGATGGGGGTCCATCTCCTTCCCACTCACTTTGTAGGTCTCCACTCCCTGACGCAACAAATTATGACAGGATGAACACTCACACACTCCCCAGAAGCCTACTCCATATGCGCCCCATCTTGAATGCCCCCCCAACCTACACCCTAACCCAGTGACACTACCTTCTCATATTGTCATAAGAGCATTCCCACTCCTGCACTTTCAACCACATACCCACAAATCTGATATTCATCTAGTCCCTTTTCCATCTCTCCATCCAGTATCCTGGGTATTCTAACCCACCGTTCCTAATCTACACACCTGTCAACCTGCATCACCAAACCCAGTAATATCCCTACACACATGTCCTATCTTTCAATATGCAACTATGCTCTATCACTTTGCCATAGATTATGACTGTATGGGTGATGACTCACAACCGTCTCTTCTCTTTCTCTCCCTTGTTAACCTATTTTTCAGACAATGGTTCTCAGAGACTGCTCACTGTCCTCCATTCAAATCAGTTAGGTCATATATTGTTCATACTTCAAGGCCTGGCTTGCGTCACTCAACATAAGGTCTTCAAGATTCACCCCTGTTATTCCATGTGTTAGCACTTTATTCCTTATTACAGTTGACTAATATTCTATTGTATTTATATACCACATTTTGTTTATCCATTCATCTGTTGATGGGCACCAGGGCTGAATCCAACTTTTGGCAACTGTGAACAATGCCGCCATGTACATTGGGGTGCATATATCTTTTGGTGTCTTTGCTTTCAATTCTTCTGGGTATATACCCAGCAGTGGAATCACTGGATCATGTGGAAGATCTATTGTTAGTTTGCTGAGGAACTGTCAAATTTTCCTCCACAGTGGCTGGAGCATTCCACAATCCCACTAGCAGTGGATGAGGGTTCCTATTCCTCCACATTCTCTCCAACACTTATATTCTGCTGTTTTTTTAATAGCTGTCATTTGGATGGGTGTAAAATGGTGTCTCAATGTACTTTTGATTTGCATTTCCCCAATAGCAAGCAATGCCGAGAATTTTTTCATGTGCTTTTTGGCCATTTCTATTTCTTCCTTGAAAAAACTGTCTTTTCAGTTCACTTGCCTATTTTTCAAATGGGTTGTCTGTCCTTTTATTTTTGAGGTATAGTATTTCTTTATAGATGCAGGATATTACACTCCTATCAGATATATGATTGCCAAATATTTTCTTCCATTGGGTGGACTGACATTTTATTTCCTTGATAATGTCTTTTCAGGGCAAAAATTTTTAGTTTTGAGGAGATCCCATTTATCTATTTTTTCTTTTGCTGCTCGTGCTTTAGGTGTGAAGTTCATGAAACCATTTCCTATTATAAGGTCTTGTAGATGCTTCCCTACATTTTCTTCCAAGGTCTTTATGGTTTTGGCTCTTATATTTGGATCTTTGATCCATCTTGAGTTGATTTTTGTATAAGGCATGAGATGGTATTCCTCTCTCATTCTTTTGGCTATGGATATCCAGTTTTCCAAAGACCACTTGTTAAAGAGGCCATTCTCTCCCAACAGAGTGAGCTTGGTGGCCTTGTCGAATATCAGATGACTGTATATGCGAGGATCTATATCAGAACTCTCAATTCAGTTCCATTGGTCAGTATGTCTATCCTTGTGCCACTACCATGCAGTTTTGAGCACTGTAGCTTTGTAGAATGTATTAATGTCAGGTAATGTGATACATCCAACTTCATTTTTCTTTTTCAATATGTCTTTGGCAATTCGGGGCCTCTTACTTTTCCAAATATATTCTGTAGTTAGTTTTTCCAGTTCCTTAAAAAATATCATGTTGATTTTTATTGGAATTACATTAAATCTGTAGATTAGTTTAGGTAGGATAGACATCATGATGATGTTTAGTCTTCCTATCCATGAACAGGGGATATTCTTCCATTTATTTAAGTCTTCTTTGACTTCCTTTAACAGTGCTGCATAGTTTTCTGTATATAAGTCCTTTGCATCTTTAGTTAAATTTATTGCTAGTTATTTGATTCTTTTAGTTGCTATTGTACGTGGTATTTTTTTCTTGATTTCCTCCTCAGACTGCTCATTATTGGTGTACAGAAATGCTACTGATATTTGAGCATTGATCTTATAGCCTGTGACATTTTGAACTCCTTTATAAGTTCTAGAAGCTTTGTTATAGATTTCTCAGCACTTTCTATGTATAGGATCATATCATTTGCAAATAATGAAAGTTTTGCTTCTTCTTTTCCAATTTGGATGCCTTTTATATCTTTTTCCTGCCTCAGTGTTCGAGCAAGTACTTCTGAGACAATGTTAAATAGGAGTGGTGATAGTGGGCATTCTTGTCTTCTTCCCGATCTCAGAGGGAAGGCTTTTAGGATTTCACCATTGAAGATGATGTTAGCTTTGGGTTTTTCATATATACCCTTTATCAGGTTCAGAACGTTTCCTTCTATTCCTATCTTTTGTAGTGCTTTTTATCAGGAAAGAGTGCTGTATTTTGTCGAATATTTTTTCTGCATCTATAGAGATGATCATGTGAAATTTTATTTCAATCTATTTATGAGTTGTATTACATTGACTGATTTTCTTATATTGAACCATCCTTGCATATCCGGGATGAAACCCACTTGGTCATGGATATAATCTTTTTGCTATGTTGTTGAATGTGATTAGTAAGTATTTTCTTGAGGATTTTAGCATCTAGCTTCATTACAGAAATTGGTCTGCAATTTTCTTTTCTTGTGGTATGTTTTGTTTGGTATTAGGGTAATATTGGCATCATAAAATGAGTTAGACAATACTCCTTCTACTTGTATTTTTTTGGAAGATCTTAAGTAGGATTGGTGTTAGCTCTTTCTGAGTGTTTGGAAGAATTCAGCTGTGGAGTCTTCTGGTCTTGGGCTCTTCTTAGTTGGTAGGTTTTTGATGACTGATGAGTTCATCAATTTCTTCTTTCATCAATGTAGGCTGTTTGTGAGTTACAAGAAATTTTTCAATTTCCTCTAAATTATCATTCTTGCTTTGCATATAATTTTTCAAAGTATCCTTTAATGATACTCTATTTCTGTGGGGTCAGTAGTGATATTACCTTGCTCATTCCTTATTTTGTGTATTTGCATGTGTTCTCTCTTTTTCTTTGTTAGTCTGGCTAAGGGTCAATTTTATTGATCTTCTCAAAGAAGATCAATCAATAAATAAAGATCAACCAGCTTTTGGTTTTCATTTTTTCTAGTGTTTTCTCATTCTCTATTCCATTTAGTTCTGCTTTAATCTCTGTTATCTCCTTCTTTCTACTTCCTTTAGGTTTAGTTTGTTGTTGTTTTTTCCAATTACTCCAAGTGTGCAATTAGGTCTTCAATTTTAGCTTTCTTCTTTTTTAATATATTTATTCATGGCTATGAAATTCCCTCTCAGGACAGCTTTGTCTGCATCCCATAGGTTTTGATATGTTGCATTGTCATTTTCATTAGTTTCAAGATAGTTAGTGATTTCTTTTGAGATTTCCTCTTTGACCCATTGTTTGTCTAAGAGTGTGTTGATTAACTTCCATATCTTTGTGCCTAATCTGTTTCCCTGGCTCTTAGTGGTTTCCAATTTCATTCCATTATGGTCAGAGAAATTACTTTGTGTAATCTCAATCTTTCTGTATTCATTGAGAGTTGTTCTGTGGCCTAGCACGTGGTCTATCTTGGAGTATGATCCATGTGCACTCGAGAAGAATGTAAATCCTGCTGTATTTGGGTGTAGTGTTCTGTATATGTTTATTAGGTCCAGGTCCTTTAATGCATAGTTCAGAATCTTTGTTTCTTTATTGATTCTCTGTCTAGATGTTCTGTCTAATGGTGAAAATGGTGTATTAAAGTCCCCCACTATAATTGTAGAGGCATTTATTTCTCCACTTAGTTTTTCCAGCGTGTGCCTCATGTATCTTGAGGCACCCCAATTAGGTGCATAAATGTTTATGATGGTTCTCTCTTCTTGAGAGATTTCCCCTTTTGCTGATAAATAGTGTCCATCTTTTCTCTTACATTCATTTTGCATTTAAAGTCTATTGTGTATGATATTAGGACAGATACTCCTGCCCTGTTTTGGCTATTGTTTGCTTGTAAAATTGTTTTCCAGCCATTCACATTCAGCCTCCTTGAATCCCTGGGTCAAAGGTGGGTTACTTGTAGACAGCATATAGATGGATCATATTTCCTTATCCATTCTGCCAATCTGTGTCTCTTGAGTGTTGAATTTAATCCATTAACATTCAGTGTTATTACTCGCAAGAATTTCTTACTTCAGCCATATTTTCTTTGGGTTAATGTATGTCATATGTTTTTTTGTTTCTGTTATTGTCTTGTTAGTTGTTTTTAAACTCTCATCCAACTCTTTTTCCCTTGATTTTTCCTTTCAACTTGTAGAACTTCCTTTAGTATTTCTTGAAGTGCAGTTTCTTTATTGGCATACTCTCTTAATTTCGGTTTATCTGTGAACATTTTGAACTCTCCGTCATTTTTGAATGCCAGGTTTGCTGGATAGAGAATTCGTGGCTGGAAGTTTTTTCTTTTAGTACTTTGGTTATTCATACCACTTTCTTCTTGCCTCCATGGTTTCAGATGAGAAATCATCACTTAATCTTATTATGCTTCCCTTGTATGTGACAGTTCTCTTTTCTCTTGCTGCCTTGAGTATTTTCTCTTTGTCTTGAGCATTGGACATTTTGACAAGTATATGTCTTGTTGTTGGCTTGTTGCGATTTATACTGCTTGGGGTGCACTGTGCTTCCTGAACTTGTACATCCATGTCTTTCAATACTGTTGGGAGGGTTTCAGCCATTACATCCTTCAACACTCCTTCTTTTCCTTTTCCCTTCTCTTCTCCTTCTGGGATGCCTATAATGCATATGTTTGTGCATATTATGTTGTCAGTTAAATCCTTGAGTCCCTGCTGGATTTTTCTATCTTTTTGTCTATCTATTCCACTATCTGTTTGATTTCAGATGTATTGTCTTCCTCATCACTAATTCTTTCTTCTGCCTGTTCAAATCTGCTGTTATGTGAATCTGGCATCTTTTTGATTTCTTGGATTTTGCCATTGATCACCATCATATCTGCTATCTTTTTATGTATTTTATAATTTTTCTTCAGTATGTTCTCCCACTGTCTTCTTAATATCCTTAACCACTTCCTTCACATCATTAAGCTGGTCCATGATATTTGTTTGGAAAGCTTTGATTAGTTGTTTGATGTTCTGCATCTCTTCCTGGTTTTTAGTTTATTAGTTGGACTGGTCTGTGTCTTCCTCTTTCTCAGTGTGGTTTGCAATTTTTTGTTGTCCTCTTGTCATCATTTTATCTTGATGGGTTTATTCAGTTGATTAGCTTCTCTCTCTGCTCTAGAGTTTTATGAAGC
>JAQZBX010113063.1:0-10141 GCA_029593785.1 Cabassous unicinctus | reverse complement strand
TTTTTTTTTTTTTTGGAAGGATTGTTGTCTTTACGTTTCAGGGTTCAACCAGCACAGGAACAATCTAGAAGTTTTATGTCTCTGAGAAATAAATGTAATAAGTAAATTGAATTGAAAGATTATGATTAGGGGACTTGTAATTGAATATTATCATGCATATGTTTTAGATAAACTACATGGAGGGGGTTTTGATTTTATGTAAGCATGTGGCTTGACTATCGTGTTCAGATATACCCAGGGACTTCAGAATCACTTTTGATTGAGGCAGTTTGTGATATCAGACTGACACTTGCATAAAATAAAATTCTAGAATGATTTCCCAACTCTATTTGAAATCTATTTTTTAATTATTTCCCCATCAAGATTTCACTCTGAAAGCATTGCTGATTAGCAGTAGGTATTGGTTCTATAATTCTAGGGAGGCTCACTCCTGGGAATCATGCCCCACATAGGGGCGAAGATAGTAAGTATATTTGTAGAGTCCACCTTGAGTAACAAGGAGAATTTCCAGGAGTGACTCTTAGTCCTTATTTACCCAAGTCCCTGAAGGAAATTTAAAAATACTATTTCATTTTATGTTTAAAATATTTTGAAAAGCATCAAGTTATTATATGAGCATAATATAAAGTATAGTAAGATCTTATTACTTATTTTAGGTTTTATGTTAAATCAAGTTCAGTTAAATTGATCAAATAAACTGATGAGACAGGTTAAGTTAGATAATGTGCCACAGAAATTTCAGATTTGGGATACTATAAATTTCTCTTATCTGCTTTCACATAGAAATTAAAGCCCTAAAGTATAGATAATATTACTCTTTACATTGTATTTGTATTCACTCTAGTTTTAACTAGATTAACTTTATTAATATTTTTAATTGAAGTTTGATTTTTTACCTTCCTCAATAGTTGCTTCACAGAGTCATCTTCTTAAATTAATGCAGGTATTTCAGTAGTTTCAGAGGTGGAGAACTTTAACTCTGAATTTCAGGTGTCACACAGATATTTAAAGTTGTAGGGGTTTACCACGTTACACACATAGGAGCAAAGCATATCAAAATTTAGAAATAACAATTAAAATAAAAAAAAAATGTGACTGCTGCAAGAGCTTACAATCTAGGCTTTAATTCCTTTCTGAGTATTTTCCGTATGAAGCCATTTCCAGAAACAAAACATTTGACAATTAATTTCTATTGAAGTTATCAATAGACCACAGCAGAAGGTTTTTTTTTTCTTTTTTGAGTTTCTTCTTTACATTTTTACTAAGGTTATGTTAATTAACAGGTAGAACATAATGATTATATTTGTTTTGTTTTTCTTTACTTAAAGTCTTTCTTCTGAAGATCAAGCTCTGATCTGTAGTTAACCAAATGTAATTTTAGAGAGGAATTAGAGTAAAACAATTCAACTGAGAAGAAAATTGTTTTTAATGACATAACATCGTTAAAATAACCACAACTATGGCTAAAAACATTATACTCTTCTATAATATTTTTCAGACCATTATCAAGACATAATATGGGTAGTGAAAATATTACATATATCTAGGAATTTTATACAATTTTTAATATTTATATAAAAATTTTATCTATGAAAATTTAACAGAATTTTAGAAAATTCCCTTTAATTTTTTAATACTTTCTAAACATTTCCTATGCAACTTATACCATATCAATTGTACTTAACTATTTTAATACTTCACTTTTCATAAGGTGAAATAACAAATGTTTTGTAATAGCTTGAAATAAAAAGATATTGTTTAGGGTCTGACTAAGAAAGCAAAAGGTCAAAAGTTTGAACATTAGGTTTGAAAATTATGTTTTTTAAAAGTGACAATATTTCTTTTTCTTATACAACTAAGGACATGATAAAGTTAATATAAAGCACAAGAAGATATTCTGGTAAAACATAGACATTTTGCTTTTAACACTGATTATTTAGAAGAAAAATTCTTTACAAACTTTTCCTAAGAAAGATTAATGATTGAAGAGAGCTTGTCACTTTAATTGAGAGACATAAATTTTAATTTTGATTCATTATTTTTTATGCTAAAGCTTTTTAAACTGTATAGATAGAACCATCCAATTTTATCCAAATTTACCCATAATTTCCCTTTCCATGAGTTTTCTGCATTTTTTATATTCATTCAGATTTTGTCCCACATTTATTTATTTCTTAATTACTCATCATTTTCTCATTAGGAAAAATTAGTTTCTTTTCTTTAATTAAAAAAAATCATACTATATACCTTATATACTAAAGTTATCAAAATGATTTAGAAATTTCCAGCAAGCAAATCTCTTACAGCATACACATACTATCAAGCTCAACTTGTCAGAATAATTTTTTTTGAAAGAATGAAGAGCTGTAATATTAAACATGTAAAAATGCTTTGTTCTTGGGTTAAACTCTACCTACGAATTTTGAAAAGGATACTTAGATTATACAAATATCATATAAAAAATATAGGGGAATCCCATATACACCACTCCCCACAACTCCCACATTTTCACACATCATCAACATCCTTCATTAGTGAAGTAGATTCATTGCAATTGATGAATACATTTTGGAGCATTGCCACTAAGCATGGATTAAAGATTACATGGTAGTTTATTATCTTTCACACAGAATTTTGTAGGTTATGGCAAGATTTATAAAGGTCTTTACCTGTCATTGCAATATCGTTTAGGACAATTCCCAAATCCCAAAATGCCCCTGCATTACACCTGTTTTCCCCTCTCCTTGCTTTCAGAACCCTACAGTGGCCACTGCCTCCATATCAAAAATATAATTTCTTCCATTGCTAAATCACAATACGTCTATAGTAGAATCCAGGAGGTCGACTTTAGTCCATAGTTCAATTCCCCAACCCTGAGGATTCTGGGATGGTGATGTCCACTCCAACTCTAATTGAGAAGTGGCTGTGATCCCATAGGGCCAATGAAAGGGACTCTCTTGCTTACAGTTGTAGTCTTTCTCGGTTCCTTGGTATGGTAGTGGTCCATCATCCCCTCCTTGTTAGTTGTCCAGGGTGAGACCAGTGAACTGGTGATTAGGGGTTGCAACTCCACTGAGATTCAGGGATCAGCTGGCAAATGGAGAGCCCAAAGATTTAAGTCTCTTGGATATACACCTATCAACTCTAGTGCTAATTATAGGCTCAAATAGAAGGACAGAAGAGTCATGTGTAGGGAAACCACAACTGAGTCCAACTCTGTCATAAATTCTAAAGTATAGCCCACTGGCAAGGCACCAAACTCCTGAGCTGTATGTACTGACTATAGTGTCTGGATGTCTCCAGGGCCCTCAAGAGCCCTGTTATTTGGGGTAGTATCTGGTTTGGCAGTCAAAGAGATCCTGCTGAGATGTGCTTAAGCATAACCTCTGGAATGAACTCCCAACTCACTTTGAAGTCTCTTCGACATATAAACTCATTTGCTTTACCTTTTCACCCTTTTGCTCAAGGTCTTTTTCCAGTTGCGTTGCTAGTTGGTGCTTGGTAGTAATCCCTCAGTGCCAGGGAGACTTTTCCCAGGAGTCATGTCCCATGCTGGGTGGAAGGCAAAGTATTTATATGCTGAGTTCAGCTTAAAGAGAGACCATGTTTGAGCAAAAGGAGGCTCCCAGGAGGCAACTTTTAAGTACCCTATAATACTAGGCTAAGTTTCAATTTCAAGAGTAAAGTGTCATACACACAGTCATCAATATCAAGAGTGAGCCATCTTCTTTCACTCGTCATTGCCCCTGTACTCAGGGGATTCTTGATGATTTATTGGAGAATGTGGCAGAGCTCACCAGGATGGGTATTTGATATTCCTTTGGTTATTGTGTGAATCTCCACCTACTGTGACAATGCCCCATGACTCTTGAACATATTTATATGCCTTATATATATGCCCAGGTGAGCTTCCTCCCATATATCTCCCATCACTGACACCCCACACAAATGATCCTCCCAAGACACAGTTACAACCTTTCAGTGATCCAAAACTTCTTAAAAAATGAAGACAATAAGCTAGCCAAATAAAATGAAAAATAAAATGAATAATGATAGTTTTTAAAAATAAGAAGTAAAACACAAAAAAAATTTAAAATATAAAAATTTGGGATAATAAAACTAATGAAAAAATATTAAAATTTTTTGGACAATTTCACATTCATCACTATAAGATCTGTTGTCTTATATGTACAGTGACATTGTCTTCCATTTATTTCTCCAGTGTCTTAGGTTTTTTTTTTCATTTTGTCCTCAAGGAAGTTTTAGGTTACAGGAAAGCCATGCACCAAATAGAGGGGACTCCCATATACCCAACAATCTCCCTCTTTCCCTCCCTTCCCCTATTAATAACGTTGTATATGTGGATGGTATGTTTGTTACAACTGATATACAAATATTGAAACATTGCTGCCAACCATGGTAAATGGTTTACATTATAGTTTACATTTTGGACCATACACTTTATAAACTTTGATGTAATTCAACATGGCCTGTATATATCATAGCAAGATCATTTAGAACACTTCCATCTCCCCCGAAATGCCCCCTATTCCATCTATTCTATTCCTGCACCCCCATCCTCTCAGGACCCATGGCGACAAACAGGCTTCATTCCCTAAAGGAGAAAAATTCTTAGTTACTTGCATCAACACTGAGGGCTCGACACACTGATCTGGCTTCCCTATTAGGCACTGCCCATGCTCTCAAGAGATTCCTGCACCTTTAATTGAGAACATAGTGGGCTTCCCCAGGATCAGAGTCCACCACTTTGCTGTTCATTTTATGGTTGTCCAACCACTAATTTAACACACTATGGCAAGATGAACACTCACACACTCCCTTGGAGCCTGCCCCAAGTGCGCCCTGTCCCAAATACCCCCACATCCAACATCCTAAACCAACAACCCCCACTTACCATATTGTCAAAAGAACTTTTCAAACATTGTAGCTTCACCAATGTATGCACCTATCACCAGTGTTCACCAGCTCCCTCCCCTAACTCTTCCCCCAATTTCATGGACAGTCTAACCCACCCCCCCTGAAAAACCAGCACAAACCTAACCTAAAAGTATCATTATATTACTGTCATGCTCCTCCAATGTACAACTTCCCACTTCTCACTTATCATAGACTTTGCCCATATGGGCACTGACTGACAACCTTCTTCTCCCTTTCTATTTCCTCTAAACCTATCTTCGACACTCTAGCTTTGTGAGTCTGCTCAGTTTGCTTAATTCATATCAGTGAGGTCACGTAAAATATGTGCTTCAATACCTGGCTTGCTTCACTCAATATAAGGTCCTCAAGGTTCATCCATGTTATTCCATGTGTTGATACTGCATTCCTTCTTACAGCTGAGTAATATTCCATTTTATGTATATACCACAATTTGTTTATCCATTCATCAGTTGAAGGACATTTGGGTTGATAGCAAATTCTAGCAATAGTGAATAATGCTGCTATGAACAATGATGTGCATATATCTGTTTGTGTCCTTGTTTTCAATTCTTCTTGGCATATACCCAGCAGTGGAACTGCTGGATTGTATTTCCATTATATAATTTGTATTCTGAGGAATCGCCACACTGTCCTCCATAGTGGCTGCACCATTCTACATATCCAGCAGCAGTGGTTGTGGGTTCCCATTCCTCCACATCCTATCCAACACTCATAGTCCTCTGGTTTTTTAAGAGCTGCCAGTCTAATGTGTGTAAGAAGATAGCACATTGTAGTTTTGAATTGCATTTCCCTAGTATTGAGTGATGTTTAGCATCTTTTCATGTGCTTTTTAGCCATTTGTATTTCTTCTTTGAAGATGTTTCTATTCAAATCATTTGCCCATTCTTTAAATATGTTGTTTGTTTTTTTATTTTTGAGGTGTAGGACTTCTTTATATGTGCTGTATATTACGCTCCTATCATATATGGTTACATTTATTTTCTCCCATTGAGTAGGCTGCCTTTTCACTTTCTTGAGAAATTCCTTTGAGGTGCAAACGTTTTTAATTTTGAGAAGGTTCCCTTTATTTTTTCTTTCGTTTCTCATGCTTTGGATGTAAAGTTCATAAAAACATTTCCTAATAAAGATCCTGTAGATGCTTCCCTATATTATCTTACAAGATCTTTAAGGTCTTGGCTCTTCTATTTAGATCCTTGATCCATCTTGAGTTAATATTTGTATAAGGTTGAGATGGTGTTCCCCTCTCATTCTTTTGGAAATAGATATGCAGTTCTCCAAGCACCATTTGATGAAGAGGCCATTCTCTTCCTGTTGAGTGTGCTTGGTAGCCTTGTCAAATATCAGTTGACTGTATACGCAAAGTTCTATATCAGAACTCCTAATTCAGTCACTTTTGTCAGTATGTCTATCCTTGTGCTAATACCATGCAGTTTTGACCACTGTAGATTTGTAGTATGTTTTAAAGACTGGTAGTTTGATTCCTCCAATTTCATTTTTCTTTTTCAATATGTCTTTGGCTATACTTGGCCCCCTCCCCTTCCAAATAAACTCCATAGTTACTTTTTCCGATTCAGTAAAAGTTGCTGTGGTGATTTTCGCTGGGGTTGCATTTAATCAGTAGATCAGTTGGGTAGGATAGATATCCTAATCATATTTAGTCTTCCTATCCATATACAGGGAATATTCTTCAATTTATATATGTTTTCTTTGATTTCCTGTAACAGTGTTCTGTGTTTGTCATTTACATCTTTAATTAAATTTATTCTTAGGTATTTGATTCTTTAAGTGTTATTGCAAATGGGATTTTTTTCTTGATTTCATCCTCAGATTACTCATTATTGGTGTACAGAATTGCTACTGATATTTTACATGTTGATCTTATAACCTGTGACTTTACTGAACCCATTCATAAGCTGTAGAAGTTTTGATGGGGATTTCACAGGGCTTTCTATGTATAGGATCATGTTGTCTGCAACTAGTGAAATTTTTACTTCGTAATGTCCAATTTAGATGCCTTTTATATCTTTTTCTTGCCTAAGTGTTTGAGTAAGTACCTTTAACTCTATGTTTAATAGAAGCAGTGAAAGTAGCATCCTAGTCTTGTTCCTGATCTTAGAGGGAAAGCTTTTAGGATTTCACCATTGAATATGATGTTAGCTAGGGTTTTTTCATATATAACCTTTACCATGTTGAGGAAGTTTCCTTCTATTCCTATCTTTTGTAGTGTTTTTATCAGGGCAGGGTGCTATATTTTTGTTGAAAATTTTTTCTGCATCTATCAAGATAATCATGTGGTTTTTACTTTCCATCTGCTTATATGGTGGATTACATTGATTGATTTTCTTATGTTGAACCACCTTTGCATACCAGCGATGAAACCCACTTGACCATGGTGTATAATTCATTTGATTTGTTGTTGAATATAGTTAGAAAGTATTTTGTTGAGGATTTTAGCATCTAGATTCATTAGAGAGATTGGTCTACAGTTTTCTTTTCTTGTGGCATCTTTGTTTGGTTTTGGTTTTAGGGTAATGCTGGCATTATAGAATGAGTTTGACAATGTTCCTTCTACTTCTGTTTTTTACAGGAGTTTAAGCAGGATAGGTGTTAGTTCTTTCCTGAATATTTAGTAGAATTCACCTATGAAGGTACCTGGTCCTGGGTTCTTGTTAGTTGGGAGGCTTTTGATGCCTAATTCTATCTCTTTACTGGTGATTGGTTTATTGAGTTCACCAATTTCTTCTTTTGACAATGTAAGCTACTTGTGTGTTTCTAGGGATTTGTCCATTTCCTTTAAATTATCCATCTTGTTGCCATGTAAGTTTTCAAAGTCTTCTCTTATGATGCTCTTTATTTCTGTAGGGTCAGTGGTGATATCCCCTTCCTTGTTTCTAATTTCATGTTTTTGCATCTTCTCTCCTTTTACCTTTGTTACTCTAGCTAAGGGTTTGCCATTTTTATTAATCTTCTCAAAGAACCAGGTTTTGGTTTTCTTTATTTCTTTCTGGTGCTTTCTTATTTTCAATTTCATTTAGTTCTGCTCTAACCTTTGTTATTTCTTTTTTTCTACTTCATTTGGGGTTAGCTTTTTGTTCTTTTTTTCTAATTCCTCCACATGTGCAGTTATGTCTTTGATTTTAGCTTTTTCTTCTTTTTTAATATATGCATTTATATCTATAAATTTCCCTTTTATTACTGCTTTTGCTGCATCCTATAGGTTTTGATACCTTTTGTTGTCATTTTCATTTGTTTCAAGGTAGTTACTGATTTCTTTTGAGATTTCATCCTTGACACTCTGTTTGTCTAAGGGTGTGTTCTTTAACTTCCATATCTTTTGGCCTAATCTGGTTTTCTGGCCCTTACTGATTTCCACCTTCATTCCATTGTGATCAGAGAAATTACTTTGTATAATTTCTATCTTTCTGAATTTATTGAGAGTTGTTCTGTGGTCTAGCATGTGGTCTACCTTGGAGTATGATCCATGTGCACTTGAAAAGAATGTATATCCCTCTGTATTTGGGTGTAGTGTTCTGTATATGTCTATTAGGTCCAGGTCCTCTAAAGTATTATTCAAAGTCTTTGTTTCTTAATTGATTTTCTGTTGAGATGCTCTGTATAATGCTGATAATGTTGTATTAAAGTCCTTCACTATAATTGTAGAGTCATCTATTTCTCCACTTCAATTTTCCAGTGTTTACCTCATGTATTTTGAGTCACCCTGGTTAAGGGCATAGATGTTTATGATTGCTCTTTCTTCTTGGTAGATTATTCCTTTTATTACTATATAGTGTCCTAATTTGTGTCTTACAATAGTTTTGTATTTAAAGTCTATTCTGTCTGATATTAGTACAGCTACTCCCAGCCCTTTATTGTTAGCGTTTGCTTGTAAAATACTTTTCCAGCCATTCACATTCAGCCTTCTTGCATTGCTGGGTTTAAGGTGAGTTTGTTGTTGAAAGCATATTGATGGGTCATATTTCCTTATTCATTCTGTCAAACTGTTTCTCCTGACTGGTGGGTTTAGTCCACTAACCTTTAATGTTATTACTATCAAGAATTATATTAGCCTTATTTTCTTTAGGTTTATATATGCTTTATGTTGTTTTTATTTCTCTTTTCATCTTTTTAGTTGCTCTTACACTCTTTCTCCAACTCTCTGTCTCCTATTATTTCATTTCTACCTGCAGAATTCCCTTTAGTATTTTTTGTAGTGCAGGTTTCTTATTGACATATTCTCTTAATTTCTGTTTATCTGTGAATATTTTGAACTCTCCCTCATTTATGAATACCAGCTTTGCTGGATAGAGAATTCTTGGCTGGAATTTTTTTCTTTTAGCATCTTAACTATATCATACCACTGCCTTCTTGCCTGTGTATTTTCAGATGAGAAATAAGCACTTAAACCTATCAGGCTTCCCTTGTATGTGCTGGTTCTCTTTTCTCTTGTTGCCTTCAGTATTCTCTCTTTGTCTTAAGCATTGTTCAATTTGAAGAGTATGTGTCTTGGAGTAGGCCTGTTAGGATTTATACTCTTTGGGGTGTGCTGTGCTTCCTGGACAAGTACATCCATATTCTTCAATAGGGTTGGGAAGTTTTCAGCCATTATTTCCTCCAAAACACCCTCTGTCCCCTTTCCCTTCTCTTCTTCCTCTGAGATGCCTATAATATGTATGTTTGTGCATTTCCTGTTGTTATTCAAACCTCTAAGTCCATGCTGTATTTTGTCTATCTTTTTATCTATATATTCTACAATTTGATTTTAGATGTACTGTCTTCCACATTGCTGATTCTTTCCTCTGCCTGTTCAAATCTGCTGTTGTGTACTTCCAGTGTATCTTTTATTTCAGGGATTGTGCCATTCATCATCATCATATCCATTATCTTTCTAAGTATGTTAATGATTTCTTCAGGATATTCTCTCTGTATCTTCTTAATGACCTTAATCTCTTTCTTCACTTCATTAAGTTGATTCGTGATGTTTGTTTGGACATCTCTGATTAGGTTTTGCATGTTCTGAATCTCCTCCTGGTTTTCACTTTTTTCATTGGATTGGTCCATAACTTCCTATTTCTTAGTATGTCTTGTAATTTTTGTTGGACATTGGTGTCGAAGCATCTTGATGGGTTTATTCAATTGATTAGCTTCCCTCTCTATTCTATGGCTTTATTTGTGTGTGTGTGTG
>JAQZBX010113062.1:0-10140 GCA_029593785.1 Cabassous unicinctus | reverse complement strand
GGAAGAAAACAAAGATATCTGTTTTATGTATATATACAAATATACTCATAACAAAACAAGGAAGAAATATCCATGAACATTAGAGACCTCATTTCTGTTACTGGTCACATGTTCTAAGTTCATATTTATCACTCCTTCCACTAATCATTCAGGTTCTCTTGACCATCAGCAAGCACCTCAGCTGGGCATTGTTCTTTGCCTGGTGGGGTGACCCAAACTTTCATTCCAGAAGATTCTGGGCCATTGTTAATCCTGTCTGGATTGGGTTGTTGCAATTTCCCATTGACTTTAATCAAAGGGCATGGTAGTACTAAGAGATACCCTAGAAGATCTTGTGTATACCTGGAAAATTCTTCTTTATCTCCATTGTATAGGTACAGTTCTATTTCCTCTTGAAAGTAAGGATCAGTCACTCCAGCCAGTACAGTGTTTTCCTTCTTTGTTTATTGATTCAGAGGAATGAGGAGCCCAAAGTGGCCAGATGGCAGTCTTAATATCCAGTTCAATAGAATTTTTGTTTTGTTCCCTGGTAGAAGCAGTGTTCCTTTTGGAACTAAGGACTGTAGATCAGCAAAGCATAAGGTTGTAGGGACGAAAACAAAAATTTTCCTAGTGGGCTACTAGAGGTAATAGTGAGTTGTGCCACACCTGTTTCCTCACCTTGATTCTGGACCTGTGCATCCTGGCCATGGAAGAAACAGCACCATAGAGTGAACACTGATTTAGAGCATATGCAGCCTCCTGGAGAACATTTCCCCAGCCCTACAAGGTATTGCCACCTAGATGACACCATTCCACCATTCTATCAATCCACCTGCTTCAGGATGATGTGGAACATGGTAAGACTAGTGGATTACAAAAGCATGTGTCCATTCTCACACATCATTTGCTGTGAAGTGGGTTTCTTGATCAGAAGCAGTGCTGTGTAGACTACCATGGAGGGGGATAAGACATTAAGTCCATGGATGGTAGTTTTGGAAGAAGCATTGCATGAAGGGAAGGGGAAACCTGTGTTCAGAGTATGCATCTTTTACAGATAGAACAAATCACTGCCTCTTCTATAATGGAAGTGGTCCAATGTAATCAACCTGCCACCAGGTAGCAGGCTGATCACCTCAGGGAATGGTGTCAAATCAGGGACTGAGTGTGGGTCTCTGCTGCTAGTATATTGGACATTCAGCAGTGGCCGTAGTCAGTTCAGCCTTGGTGAGGGGAAGTCCATGTTGCTGAGCTCATGCATAGCCTTCATCCCTACCACCATGGCCACTTTGTTCATGAGCCCACTAGGCAATGACAGGAGAGGCTAAGGAAAGAGGCTGGCTGGTATCCAGAGAACACATCATCTTATCCCCTTGATTATTAAAATCTTCTATTGAAGTCATCTTCTGGTGAGCATTCACATGGGACACAGATACTTTCATGTATTTTTCCATTCACAAATGTCTATCCACATACCTTTTCTCCAGATTTCTTTGTCACCAATTCTCTAATCATGTTCCCACAGCATCCTTGATCATCTAGCCGAGCCATTGACAACAGCCCATGAATTAGTGTACAAATGCACCTCCAGTCATTTATGCTTCCAAGCAAAATAAACAACCAGGTGCACTACTCTTAAGTTCTGCCGACTAGGAGGATTTTCCCTCATCACTGTCCTTCAGGGACATCCCTGAATATGGCTGCAGTCCACTTTCAGGTGGTAACTGCATATTGTGCAGAACCATCTGTAAACCATGCCTGAGATGTCTTTTCTTCTGTCAACTGATTATAAGGGACTCCCCAAGAGGCCATAGTTGTAGGCTGGGAAAGAAAAGATAATGTGGCAGGTGTGGTAACCATGGGCTTTTGGGCCAATTCATCATGTAATCTACTTGTGCCTTCAGGGCCCACTTGAGTCCTATCTCATATATAACACTTCTAGTTTGGATGGAAAGCTGCTTGCTGTGCACACACAATTTTATGGTTTTTTGATCAGATAATACTCAGCTCATGATAGGCAACTCAGATCCAATGGTAACTTGGTGACCCATGATTAAGCATTCAGTTTCTTATAAGGCCCAGTAGCAAGCCAAAAGTGTGTCTCAAAAGAAGAAGGGTTATCTGCAGAGGATGGCTGGGCTTTGTTCTAAAATCTTAAGTGTCTACATTTGTGATTCTCCTGTAAGGGCTTGTCAGAGATTCCAGATGGCATCTCTATCTGCCACTCACTTTTCCTGCAACATTGGGTCTGCTGGATCATATGGCTTAAGTGGCAGTGCAGCTTGTACAGCAGGCTGGACCTGGCACAGAAAACTAACAGCTTTATTCTTCTCTCAGTAATCAGGAATATGTTGTTTACTAAATCCAAAGAGGCCAAATGAGCATTATATCTCTTTTTTTTGGTCATAGCAGGGGCCAGATGCAACAGCTTATTCTTCAATTTTGAAGGGATATCCAGCATACCCCACACCACTGGACACCTAGAAATTTCACTGAGGGAAAATGCCTCTATTATTTTTGAAATTTGTCTTCCATCCTATCTCACACAAATGCTTTACTAATAAGTCTAGAGTAGTTCCTACTTCTTGTTCACTAGGCCCAATCAGCATTATATCATCAATATAATGGACCTGTGTAATGTCTTGTGGGAGGGAGAGATGTTCAAGTTCCCTGCAGACAATATTTTGACATAAGGATGGAGAACTGATATTCTGCTGAGGTAAGGCAGTGAAGATATATTGTTGGCCTTGCCAGTTGAAATCAAACTGTTTCTGGTCATCCTGTCTAATGGCAATTGAGAAAAAAAGGATTTACCAGATCAATAGCTGCATACCAGGTACCAGGGAATGTGTTAATTTGCTCAAGAAGTGGTACCAAATCTGGAAGAGCAGCAGCTGCAATTGAAGTCACCACTTGGATAAGTTTATCATAATCCACTCACATATACTCCACAAGTTCCATCTGTTTTCTTCACAGGCCAACTAGGAGAGTTGAACGGAGATGTGGTCAGAATCACCAGTCTACATCCTTAAAATCCTTGATGGTGGCACTGATCACTGCATTCCCTCCAGGAATCAGGTATTAGCTTTGGTTTACTATTTTCCTTGATAAGGGCAGTTATAATGGCTTTCCTATCATAATAGCCCTCACTCCATAAGGCAGGGAACCAATTTTGAGATTCAGCCAGTTGCTGGATATGTCTATTCCAATTCTGGTTTCTGGTACTGTTGAAATAACCACAGAATGGGGCTCAGGGACCTACAGGACCCAATGTGAGATGGACCTGAGCTAAACCTCCATCAGTCACCTGATTTTCATAAGTCCCTCCTCTGATGGGTGGGCCACAGTGATGTTTTGTATCTTCTGGAATTAATGTCACTTCTGAGTCAGTGTCTAATTATCCCCAAAATTCCTGACCATTTCCTTTTCCCTGCAGTTTCCCTGGTAAAGGCTGTAGGTCTCTTTGGGGAAAGCTGGGAGGAAGATAAACAGTACACATTTTTGTGGCAGTGTAACAGGATCCTTCCCCAAGGGTCCTGGTTTTCCCCTCATTCAAGTGCTCTGCATCTGTAAACAAGTTTGGGAATTGATTAAGTGGCTCTGACTCTCTGTTTCCGTAATTCAAGTTAGCTTTTGTTTACTAGATCTAGACCTAGTCTACTTATACAGATCAAGTAGGAGTTTAGTAGATTACCCATCAATTTTGCTTCTAGTTATCCTATGATCTCTTAGCCATCACCTTTGGTGTATGTGATTCAGACTATTTTGATTGCTGCTTTGAGTCTGTTTTTCATTGTAGTAACCATACCCACCTTGTCTTTGGAGAGTAAGTGCTGCCATGTGGCTTCTGCTAGTTGGGATCTGGTCATATCTCACCTACAGAGAAGAGAAACCTCAGAGCTCTTCAGGGATGATGGAATTAGTCTCACAAATGTATTTCTTACAGATCTGGTGAAAAATGTGTCTTCTGGACATTCCTGGGGTGGATGGGCAGTTCTTAGATGGTAAATCCATCTACCATACCAATCTCTTTAAGCATTTGGAGCCACTCATCTTCAGTATATCAGTGTAATTCTGGCATATCAATCTCAGGCAGTGTCAGCCATCTTTTGGTTCGTGTTTCAGCCAAGCAACAGAACAAACTGTTATAGCTCTTTCTAACCCTTCAAGCTACAACACTGAATCCAGAATCTTTGCTTAGTGGGCTCAAATCTATAAATTCAACCTGATCCAACTTGATATTCTTCCACCATTATCCCATACACTTAATATCCATTCCCACAGATAGACCCCTGATTTCTTTCTATATAAATTGGAAAACTTATGCAGTTCCTTTTTAGTATACTGTAATTTTCTCATGGGTCACATTTATATTTCACCTTTGGGAGACTGTTGTGACTTTAGTTTAGTTATATGCCTAGATGAAAAGAGAGGTGTTGGGGGCAGTTAAAGAGAAACACTAGAAGTGTCTTATAATCCATTTACCTCAGGGAATTCCATTTCAGTTACATCTCCTGAAAGAGGATTAGCCTTTTTAGGAGGAGGTTGGATGGCAGACTCTTGAAGGCATGGTGGAGGTTGGGTGGTTTTCTCCTCAGGGCAGGGAGGATGTCAGGTGGGTTCCTCTTCAGGGCAGACCATTACAGGTTTATCTGGCTAAGTCTAAGCAGAATTCATGGTTTCAGTGTCTCAAGTGCCATCATCTTAAACCCATATGTCTCCATCTGAATCCTAAAGATTACACTCCTTTCCAAACAATGCCCTCACTTTAAGAGCAGACACCCTGGCAAGCTTGAGATATTTGTTTCCATTGTAATTCTTCTTCTCTTACAATGAGACTCTGAGTCTGGTTTTCAGAGATCTCAAGTCTACAGTTGCATGAGATAAGAGTTTCTTTTGAGCACACATAGAAACTTTCAGGTCATTCATATGGCACGTAAGTTGCAATTTTGAAGCCTTCACCTAATCCCTTTCTTTTGTAACTGTATCCAGCATATTTAAGAATAGCCAGCCAACATCATTCTATCTTTTAACTTCCAAACCTGTGTTAAGATATTAAAAAACAGTCTCTCCCAGATCCTTGCCTCTTATAAGCATGAAAGTATTCATATCCAGTGGTGATATTTTATGTATCTTTATTGCCAACTCATGCCATGGACTGTCAGTGGCATCTTGATTATTGGAACCAGATTCATTATTGCCCTTGTATCAAATCAAAGTAGAGAGTCAATTGCAAAAATCCCAGAACAAATTCAGAAATACCATTTTTAAGATTCTGTTTCTCAAGGACTAATCCTGGTACTAAGCATTATTAACTCCAATAAATGTCCTCAGTGTGTTCTCCAGGGACTATCTTGCACTGGACTACTTTTCTTTCAAATTTTTAAAGAACAATCATGCATTGCCCACAGAATTTTCATACATTGTCTGACCACTAACAACTTACATTTCTGTTACAAATGTATTACAAATGATGGGAGAACATCATCATAATGTTACTGCTATCTATAATCTATAGATTTGTGAATTTTTTCCCACATACCATCCTATTGTTAACACCAGCTATTAGTATTGTATATTTGTTATAGGTCATGAGAGAACGATCACATATTTATACTGTTAACCACAGTTCCTCATTCACCATGGGGTTCACTATGTTATATGGTTCCCTGCCTTGTAAAATCCACTCCAGGTGTACAATTAGTGGCTTTCAGTTTAATAAAAGTGTTGTGCTGTCAATAGCATTCTGCATTTCAGACTGCTTTCATTACTCCAAAAGGAAAAACCTCATACCCCTTTAGAATCCCCCATTATTCACACTTAACAATGATTTAATACCTTCTTTACCATTGTAAATATATTACAATGTTACTGTTAACTATGGTCTATATGTTACATTAGCTGGAATTTCCCATGGATCTCAATATTGTTAACATCTTGTATGAGGGGAATATTTTTGCATTTGTAATATTAACTACAATCATCTTCTACCACCAAAATCACTATGTTCTTTATCCTCTAGCATTCTTTCAATTGATGTTAAACTCCTAGACTAACCATTTCACCCATGTTTACATTTTAAAAATGGCAGTGTTTTTTATATTCACTATAATCTTTCACCATCAATTCTAACCATTTACAATTACCATCTACCTTATTAAATATTTTACATACATTCAACATCAACTCACTCTTAACCATAACTCTATCTCCCAGTAACCTATACTTTATAGCTTAACTCCATGAGTTTACTCATCATATTTAGTTCATATTAGTGAGACCATACACTATATGACCTTTTGTGTCTGGCTTACTTCACTCAACATAACATCCTCAAGGTTCATCCATGTTGTCATATGCATCCTAACCTCATTTCTTCTTACAGCTGTATGTATATACTGTGATATGTATATACCACATTTTGTTATCCATTCAATTGATGAACACTTGCATTGATTACATTTTTTAGCAATTGAGAATAATATTTCTATGAATATTGGTATTCAAATGTCTGTTAAAGCCCTTGCTTCCAGTACTTCTGAATATATTTCTAGAAGTCTCATTCCTGGATTATGTGGCAGTTCAATATTTAGCTTCTTGAGGAACTGCCAAACTGACTTCCACAGAGGCTCCACAATTTTATATTACCCCAACAGTGAAAGAGTATTTCTATTTCTCAACATCCTTTCCAGAACTTGTAGTTTTCCGTTTTGATAATAATAGCCAGCCTGTAAGGTGTGAAATGATATGTAATTATAGTTTTGATCTGCATTTCCCTAATAGCTAGTGGTGTTGAACATTGTTTCCTTTACTTTTTGGCCATTTGTATTTTTTCTTTGGAAAAATGTCTGTTGAATTATTTTGCACATTTTTAAACTGGGTTGCTTGTCAAATTTCCTTTTATTATAATAATCTTTATTTTAGAGATATTTTAGTTGACAAAAAAGTTACATTAAAATATAGGGGATTCCCATATAACACCTCTCTTGTCTTTTCGTGTGTGTGTGAATGAAATTTTTATGTACACACTGTAGCTAGAAGCAGATGCATAAATTCTTAAACACACTGTAATTTGTCTACAAACCAAAACACATATTTAAAATCAATGGATTTAAAATTCGTTCTGTGGTGTTCTCATACAAAAGGTATACACCTGGTTTTAAACATAGAAAAAAAGTGTAAACTACAGCAATCTGGATTGCAAATACTAATTTCATGGCATTCCAAAATGACTATAAAATTTCTTTAACCCAACAGGCATTCTTATTACAAAATTCTGTAAGAATTTTTCATATCTCTGGATGTGAGTTTGGAACACTTTTCAGAAACAGCAAATACACGTTTTGCCATGTTAATGACTGATTAATAAAAGGAATGCTTATTAAAAAAACTTCTTTACAGGATTAAAAAAAGTATTAAAAGAAACCAAATTTGTGATTGTAGCATACCAATTTTTCATTTTAATTCATAATTCTAAATAAATCTCTTTAAAGTAGGGGAGTAACAAGTCTCTTTCAGTTTATATGTAAGTTCTGTGCTTTATCACGTTGGGTATAATTTCTTCAATGCTATCCCATGTAAGCGAAATTGGGCCATTTAAAGAGACATAATTTTCATTCTATTGTTTCATTTAACTTTACTTAAAGTTGAATACACATGAAATGTGCTTTTAATGCATAAAAATCACAGTGGATAGCAGCAAAGGACTTGGGGGGAGGGAATTAAGGGACAATCTGATAATTCACATTGTGATTATTTTGTGATTATTTTGTGAATTTGATATGGTAACAAAAGGTTTTCATAGAAACGAGAGTTTGTAAACTGTATTTCAATCTTTTACTTGTTCCCAAAGTGCAAGGTGTAGGGTTCTCATAATCTTTCAGTAGTGCTTATCCTGTAAATAATCTTTCATTTTGTTTGGCAAAGGCAGGTTCTGAATCAAGTCTATCCTGATATGCTGATGTATAACCGAACGACACAGGTACTGCAAAGGACGCACCTGCGTGAGCTGTGATACTGGGTTGGTCAGCCTGACAGGGTAAGTGGCAGATCCAGGCAACGGAGACCTTGAATAACAAAGAGCTCCATTTTCAGAGTCCCTGATTGAATGTTCAATTAGGTCAAGTATAGAAGTATGTCCTTCCACATCTAGTTGTTCATAAAAGCTAAACGTTCCGTTTGAGTGTTCTAGTCTAGTGTGAAGCCTTTTTCCATGTGAGCGAAAGCTCAAACTTAAAAGATAACGGTCGTCATAACTATCCCAAAAAAGAAGAGAACCATCTGGCACATTTGCTAGCTTCCCTTCTGCCTCCCAGCGTGTGATCGGTCCCCAGTACCAACCTTGTTTTGCAAATTTTTTCAGCTTCTCTGTAAGGCTTGTCACAACCACAGGACCACTACTCTGCACAGAGTCATTAACTCTTATAAACTCAAGAGCAGAATTAGGATCAAAATTCAAATGACACCACACACTTTCAGACACATGGGCATCTATGCCAGTGAATCCACTGAAGATCCTTGGATTTGATTATTCTGCATTGGAGGTAGCTACGGTGAGAGAGGAGGGACGTCATCATGACTCTCTTTCAGGCTCTGCAACATGATGCCTGTGGTGCCCATCAACAAGCCCCTCACAGGTTGAACCACAAAGATATCTGGGGCAGCAACTAGGTCCTGGTCTACCTGACTCTCATCTTCAGGAAAAGAGTTCGCTCCCCCATGAGAAGGAACTGCAGAAACTTCCATGGGAGAACTGTCCAGACAGTAACTACATGATCCTTCCAAAGGATACATTCCCTCAGCTAAAGGCACAGTATACTGAATGTAGTCCTGAGGCATAAGCCCAAAACTACAGGCACATGCTCATCAAGGTGAAGATGCAAGTCTTCACTCTGAGATTCCGAATTCTTTAAGAAAATACTTTGTTCTTGGCACATGGCTGCAGACTGAAGATCGTGGAAATCCTTTCCAACACCATTCAGTGCTGGACTTGGATTGGAAGAATGAATCAAGGCTTTGACCCTCAACCTCCATTTTGATGAACATTTCCTCAGAGTTGTGGAACAAAGAGGCCCTGGGGTAGGACTGTAGTGATGATTGCAGAGGGAGGTTGACCAGATGGGCCTTGGCTCTCACAGGTCTTTGAAGACTGTGGGAGCTGAGAAGGAAGAGGAGGTGTCCTTATCTGCAGAGCTCCCAGAGGGCCTGCTGCCCTTATCTTTCTGCTTCTGTTTCTCAGAAAGCTACCTTGTTAATGTACACAGGAGGCTTTCACTTTCTGATCCATTTTTTCCCACCTCTTTCATCTTCACTGTTGGTATCACAGCTGGCCATATCTTTACTGTAGCAGCTACCAAATAAGGAATCATCCTTTCCCAAAACACTGGCCAATGATAGTTGTTGAAATACCATGACATCAGTTTCGTCTTTACTTTTATTCAAGTTAAAAGATTGCCGGAAGGTTTTAAGACTAATTTTCTTCATTGACTGGTTATCTAATGCAGTAGGATCAACTTCTCTGTGGAACGTTATCCCCAAATATCTGAAGAGGCTGCAATGCTGCAGTTATGTATTTTTCCAGCTTTGCTTAACTTTTGCAGCCATTTTCCCGCAACGGCGGCAGCTCTGCTTCCTTGCTCAGTGCTGGCGCAATTGCTGTGCTAGTCCCTCCTCTCGGGCATCTCCTCCTCCCGCCTCCTTCCAGCTCCTCCTCCTCCACCGCTGCAGGGATGGCGTGCTCAGCGCCTTGGCCAGAGCAGAGAGTGGCAACATAGCGGGGCCGTCGGACCAGAGCCCACCACTCGGGCCCGCCCCTCCCTTGTCTTTTTATCACTTAGTTGTGTGATCTGTTTATATAACATTGATATCAATCCATTAGTATATATGCAGTTACCCAAAATTTGTCTCCATTTTCACCTTCTTACCAAAGTTATTTGAAGTACAAAAGTGTTTAATTTTGATTAAGTCCCATTTATTTCTTTCTTCTTTCAATTCCCATCCATTTGGTGTAAGTTTTAATAAACCAGCACAAAACACAAGTACTTGAAGACGTTTCCCTACATTTTCTTCTAGGAGATTTATGGTACAAGTTTTTATACTAAGGTCCTTAATCCAATTTAAGTTAATTTTTGTATAAATTGTGAGACAAGGGTCCTCTTACTT
>JAQZBX010113061.1:0-10150 GCA_029593785.1 Cabassous unicinctus | reverse complement strand
TCGCTGCGTGTCTTCTCTGTGTCTGCTTATCTCCCCCTTGCTGTGAGGTCTTGCCGCATCAGCCCACGGCACCGCGCGAGCCGGCCTGCCCTCACAAGGAGGTGCCGGGAAGCGAACCCGGGGCCTCTCATATGGTCAATGGGTGCTCTATCCATTGCGCCACACCCGCTTCCTGCCGTGAGGTTGCTGCATCAGCCCACCGCACCGCTCAGGCCGGCGTGCCCTCACAAGGAGAACTCGGGACGCGAACCCGGGCCTCCCATATGGTAAACGGGGGCTCTATCCACTGAGCCACACCCGCTTCCCTCTTTAGGGCCTTGTAACTGTAAGCTTTTACCCCTAAATAATACCCTTTGTAAAAGCCAACAGATTTCTGGTACTTTGCATCAGCACCCCTTTGGCTGACAGATACAGTCATGCTATGGATTAAATCATGTTCCCACAAAGACATGTTCAAGCCCTGACTCTCAATCCTGTGAATGTGAACCCATTTGAGAATAGGACCTTTGAAGTTATTAAAGTGAGGTCAGAATGAATCAGGGTGGGTCTTAATCCAATATGGCTGGAATCCTTATAAGCAGTGGACATTTGGATACAGTCAGAAATAGGAAGAGACAGAAGGAGACAGATGGCCATGTGATGGAGGCAGAGATTGAGTTATGGATTGTGGGCAAATTGCCACCAGAATACTACAGACTTAAGAGAAAGCATGGCCCTGCTGACACCTTGATTTTGGACTCATAGCCTCCAAAACTGTGATACAATAAATCCCTGTTGTTTAAGCCAACCAATCTGTGGTACTTTGTTACAAACTAAGACTGCCTGAGATGAGACAAGAAGGTCTTTCATGGAGTCTGGAAAATGGATAAGGTTTGAGGAGAACAGATTTTGTAGTAAGAAGATTGTGGCAGACAGAATCATGCTGCCCCACAAAGATGTCCACCTCCTAATCCCCAGAACCTGTGACTGTGTTACCTTACATGACAAAAGGGACTTTGCAGATGTGATTAAGTTAAGGACCTTGAGATGGGGAGATTATCATAGATTACCCCAGCATACCCAATGTAATCACAAGAGTCCTTAAAAATGGAAGGTCAGACACAGAAAAGGGGATGTGAGCATGGGAGCAGAGGTTGGAGTGATGGACTTTGAAGATGGAAGAAGGGACAATGAGCTAAGGAATACAGGCATCCTCTAGAAGGTGAGAACAGCAAGGACATGTATTCTTCCCTGGAGCCTCCAGCCCTGCCAGCATCTGTATTTTAGCTTCAAGAGGTTTATTTTGGAATTCTGACCTTCAGAAATGTAAAACAGTGAATTCATGTAGTTTTAAGCCACTGAAGTCTATGGTAATTTGTTATAGCAGCAAGAGGAAACTAATACGGAGATGGTTTTTTCCATCTGATAACAAGAAGGCAGAGTAGGAGACCTGTCCAGGTCACTTAGCTGATGGTGACAGAGCCTACCTAGAGCCCAGTCCTAGTCTTTGTTTCACCAGGCACAGCCCAAAGCAGGCCTGAGCTCAGAGAGCATAAGCACAGGTGTGAAAGTGACCTTTCTCCTGCTAAGCAGGGTCCTCAGGGAGGTGAAACCTGCACGGTCTAGAATTCCCCTAAAATGTTGAAAAGAAATACCACCTCCCTTAATAAAATAAACTTCAGGCAGAACTGCTGAGGTTGGCACTGGAAGAATTCCTACGAGGTAGGTGGAGAGCAGCTGACCACATGTTCCTGATTCTGTCCCTTGAGGGGCCATCACCGAGGGGACTGAGGGGCACCAGTCGACCTTTAATGCTCTGGCCCAGGAAATGGCACAGCCCTCCCTTTGCAGAGCTAAACCTGGGTCCAAGCACTCAAACAAGACTTTAGGGGAGACTCGGAGATAACAAAGTCAAAACACACCATGAGTGATACATGCCAGATAGTGTGACCCCCAAGCTTTGCCCTATCCTGGGCTTCCTCTTTCCTAACTCCGGGCTTGAGTCCACCACCCCTGATTTCACATGAAGGTCTCAATCTTACAACCCTCTATTCAGGGAGGCATCCCAGCTCCCAAGTTGGGACCTAAGAGAACCAGCCCAAGAGATGAGAAACCCTCTCCTACTTGCCTAGGGCCATTCTTCTGAGCAATGATTTCCAACAAAGATTTTCCCTTTCACCAGCGACTGCACTGGGTGCCTCCCTCTTCTTAGAGACAGATGTGACATGGCCTCACCATTCAGGCCACAAACAGAATCAACTGAGTGCAACAGAGTCATCCAGCATCCATATCACTTACATGCTTACATTGTTGGGTTAAAGTAGTCAATTACTTGCTAAAGCCCAGGAGCCTTTTGGCTAGAAAACTGCTTTACACCATTTCTCCACTCTGAGGGGAAAGAGGAGACTTTTCATAGATGCCAGGCACTTAACACATAGGTGACAGTCGCACCACCAAATTCTGGAATGGAGATACTGTTCTCATCCCTATTTTACAGATGGTCAAACTGAGGTTTGGAGAGATTGAGTAATTTGGCCAAACTCACACAGATTTAATGTGGTAGAGCAAGGACTCAAACCAGACTGTGCTTTTTCTACTGCTGGGTGGGGGGATAGCGGGTAGGGTGGTTTAAGAAAGGCTGCCCTAGGTGGGGAGAAAAGGATAGCAGGGGTGACTTAAATTGTGAGAAAATTCATGAGTCAGACAATGGAACAGGATCGTTGAAACTGGGACTGTCCTAGATAACTGTATAGCCCTTGCCAAGGAAGGAAATCAGGAGCTAACTATAGACCAAGGACCATGACCGTGACCCTAACCTCTGCAAGTTTCTGGGCTCTGCCACTTCTCCTTGTTGCTTACTTTCCATCCTTCTCACTGTTTTTCTACAGTGAGTAGTTTTTAAATCCTGAAACTGAAAGGGACAGCTAGCAAGTGGATAGCCAAGGAGGCTTTGTCCAGCTCTGCAGCTCATTTTGCAGGAGTAAGAAACCCCACAAGATGGTGTTTGTGGGGGTGATTTTGAAAAAATTTAAAAATAAGGGTGGCAAGGGCCTGAATCCCTGATGCTTAGAAGGACGAAAAAAGCTCAAAGGAGTTGCTTAGGCCTAACCGCTGCATCTCTCCATTCTTTAAGGAAATAGTAACTGAGACTCTCTTAGTGCCAAGTCCCGGGCTCAGCTGGGTGGGGTGAAGGGTGGGGTGGGAGGATCTGCCTTAGTTAGGATGGTCAGAGGGCCTCTCAGAAGAGGTGACCTTACGTTGGTGTCTGAAGGATGAGAGGATGTTGGCCATGTCAAGAAGGAGGAAAAGTGATCTCGCAGAGAATAATATATGCAAGTTTCCAGAGGTGAGAAACAGCTTGGGATATTTTTAAAAATGTGAAAGAAGACCTATGTGGCTAGGGCAGATTGCAGATAGAGCAAGGGGGAGAGAGGCAAGAGGCAAGGTGGAGAGAGAGGCAGGGTCTGGGTCTTTACTAAGAGCAATTGGAAGATGCTGAACGCTTAAGCAGGGGAGTACAGGATCTGATTTATGTTTTGTAAACTTGACTCTTGTTTCTCTGTAGGGAATAGATTTGGAGTGGGACAAGGGTGGAAGAGACCAGATCATCAATAGCTATAAAAGGGATCCAGGCAAGAGACACTGGTGGCCTGGACCAGGCTGGTGGGAGTGGAGATTGGAGAGAAGTGGGCAGATGCTAAGCATTTACTGGAGGAAAATCAACAAACTTACTGATGAGTTGGATGTAAAGGCATGAGAGAATGGGAGGAATTGAGGACAGCCTTGGGGTTATGCCTTTAGCCACGTGGAGGGGGTGGTCATGGTAATTTACTGAGATGGAAAACACTTGAGGTGGGGATAGGTTTTAAAGTTTGGAGTTCTGTTTTAGGCTTATTAAAGATGAGCCGTTTATGTTTCATCTGAGTGGAGACAGCAAGTAGGCCAGTGAATATATGCACCTGGAGGGCTGGTCCAGAGATTTATAAATGCGGGAGTCATTAGCATAAAGATGCTATTTAAAGCCATGGGGATGGATGAGATCATCAGAGAAGGGCAAAAGGCACACATGGAAGCTCTGAGGCATTCTGACCTTTGGAGAGTAGGTGAAGGTGGAGGAGACTGAGAAAGTATGGCTGCAACCATTTCATCCAACCAACCATCTGTAGAGCCTACAGGCTCAGCTCCAGAGCTCCAGATGCTTCAGGGGAATGGAACAAGGTCCTTGCCCTCACAGTCTATGCAGGAGGTAGTTATCTGGTTTGATAATTATGATACAATGTGGTGAAAGTACTTATAGAGACGGGCCCAGGAGAAGGGATGGGAAGAAATTATGGTCCCAGGTCAGCACAGATCCTGGGTGCTGGGGTTATGGCCAGTCTAGGGGACAGGTCCTGGACCGCCAAAGGGTGGAGAAAAGGAAGACAGAGGCTGGGAGCTATTCCGAAACTGACATTCTTCTGCCACTCCCTAGGTCCTCTTGAAGGTGGCTTCACCCTTTACCCCACCCTCCATCTGTACCCCACTCCCAGCACTCCTAGTTGGCCTCCTGGTCTTCTCCCACCAGAAACCCCATTGTCCATAACAACATTAGGGAACCTGCTCAGTTCTCACTTCTATCCCCACCCCCACAGCCTCGGGTCTCCAGCCCCTTCCCTGAGAGGCCAGAATCCTTAAGAGGGAGAACTGTTTTCTAAAAACGGTAGTCACTTGACAGGTAAATGACCATAGCCTGGAGCCCTGCCCTCCATCAAAGCAGGAAGGTGTCTCAAAAACAGTTGCCCCATGCGTGGGTGCGCCGCCAGGCCCCGCAAGCCACACAGCAAGATGATGACGTAACAGGAGAGTGACACAAGGGAGAGCCAAGATGAGACGCACCGAAAAACCAGGAACTAAGGTGATGCAGGCTGTAGTAGGACGCCTCTCTCCCACATCAGAGGTTCTGAGGATTGAATCCCAGTGAAGACAGGAGGAGAAGGATGAGAAGAGAGGGCAGGAAACGGACACAGAGAGTTACCCAGTGAATGGACACAAAAACAGCAAAAATGGGGGTAGGGGGGAGATAAAAATGGATAAAAGTAAATAAATGAATAAATAAATCCTTTAAAAAATGTATAGAGGACAAAGATTCAGACTATAGTTAGTGGTAATACTTTGGCGATGTTCTTTCATGATTTGTTAACAAATGTTTCACAACAATGCAGGGTGTTTGTGGTGGGGTGAGGTGTGGGAGCCCTGTATGATGTTATGCATGTTTGTTTTGTAAGTTCACAATGTTTACTGAACACTTATAGTTTATGTTTGTTCATGTATGAATGATATATTTCAATAAATTGTTTTAAAAAAACCAGTTGCTTCACTTCCTGGGGTTGAGAAATCGTGAGTGTTGGCCAGCTTGGATTTCATACTGCTTGAAGAAAAGAGACAAACCTGCCCTGCAGAGCTTCTCAGAGAGAGGTGAGGTTAACCCCTTTGTGCCTGCAGGCGAGGGCCCTCCACTGGCCGCCCTCTGGGCTGCCCAGCTCACTTTGTTGCCTGGGTCCTCGTGCCCACATGGCTCACGCTCGCCGGTAGCTGTGTGCAGTCCCGGGACCTGCCCAGCTCTCCCTCCCTCCTCATCTCACGCTGCCTCCCGCCTGTGGACAGGCCCTGGGGGTTCTCAGTCCTTGTCTGGGCTGACCGATGCTCTGCCTCGAGGCTGCAGTAAGGTCTTCGCCCTCATTCAAGTCTCCATTTACGTGCAGATGCCTCTATTTGTTAGAGCCTTCACTGATCACCCAACCAGAAAGGATTTATCCTACGAGCATGTTTAGTTTGCTCCTTTTCATTGCTTATGGCTCAATGCATCTTGAATTATAATGATTTGTGAACACTTTTAATGGGCCCTTCAAGACTGCAAACTCCAGAAGATCAAGCCTTGAGTTTGGGGTCAAATCTTATTTATCTTCATCCATAACCTCAACAAAGAGCTTGGTCATACTTGTGGAACTGGTGGATTTTGATTAGTGGTCTAGGGACCTTGAGCTGCTGTGGGAAATGCAGTTCAGGGCTTGATTTCTCCTCTGGAAAAAAACACACCCCTGAGAGCTAAAAACAGAGCCTTAAAGGGATAGAGAGATGTTTTCTCTTCCTTCCTTCCTTCCTCTCTCCCTCCCTCCCTCCCTTCCTCCCTCCCTTCCTTTCTTCCTTCCTCTCTCTCTCTTTCTACAAACTTTTATTAAGCATCCACTGTGTGCCAATAATTGTGTTGGTTGCTGGGAATAGAATAATAAACAAGATCAATAAGGTCCTGCCCCATGGAGATTCTATTCTAGCACAGGGAAACAGATAATAAGCAAAAAAGAAAACATCGCCTCATGGTAAGTATCATCAGAATATGTGATCGAGTGCCTGGGAGGTGTTTGGAAAAGGCTTCTCTGAGGAAGTGACACTTATGCTGAGACCTGAAGGAGGAGACGGGGAGGCCACAGCACAAACAGTCCAGGAAGAAAGAATGGATGGTATAATCTTTGAGGGTAGCAAATACAGAAGAGATGGATTGAATGTGCTCAAGGAACAGAAGGAAGGGAAGGGTGTCTGGATCTTGGTGAATAAGGGGACAATGGAACAAAGATAGTCAACAGCTCAATAAGGACATACAGGTGAGATGGCCAATAAGAGATGGTGTCGTGTAAAGAGCTTTGCATTTAGGTATGGATTTGAGTCCAGATTCTGTTAATTATTAGCTTTGTGAACTTGGGCAAGTTACCCAATTTTTCTGGGTCTTAGTTTCCTCCTTATAAAAGACCTAACTTTTAGGGTTCTTATGAAGATTAAAATAAATGATCAAATAGAAATAAGAAGCTACCATGTAGGTTTTGTACAAAGGGGAGCCACTGAGGCAATAATCTATACTTCAAGGTCAAGGATTATGCCAGAAGCTTGAAACCCACTGAGTAATGGGTTAGTAGTTGGCTTAAAGAACCTTCCTCACTCTCTCCTAGCTTCATCTTTCTTTCTCTTTTTGCTATCCTGCCCTTTCTCTCCCCTTCGTTTTTTTTCCCTTATCTTTTTATCTTTCTTTTTCCACCACAATTTCTCACTCTTTCTTTCCCTCACATTCTTTCAAGTCACTTCATCTCTCACTGCCCAAAATTTGAAATAAAAACATTAAAAAATATTTACTATGTTTATTCAACATAGTTTTGTCTTCCTTTAAAATCAGATGTTTAATATTTTAGACATCTTTTCTAATTTAAAGGGAAGAGGAGGGAGAGGAGGAGGAGGAGGAAGAGAAAGAGGAGGAAGAGGAGGAAGAGAAGAAGGGGGATACTTCTCCTCCTCCTCCACACCTAAAAGAAGCAGTTTTATATGATTGTATGGCCTTTGGATGATTATTTTTTCCACTGAAGTCACAGTCCCTTAATAGAAAATGGCTCCCACACTGGATTAAAGAATCAGAGGGAGATTGTCTCAAGGTATCCGGGGCTGGTGTGCCAGGAGGTCTCTCCAGCACCCGGGGAGTGACGTTCGGGAGGCTCTCCAAAGGCCACTAATCCCTGAGTCACTCCAGAGATGCTCTGGAACGGCTGCGCAGGAGCCAGGCTCGGCTGCAGGCGGGTTTTGGCTGCGGCTGCCCCTGCAGATGGGAGGGAAGGCAGACTTGGTTGGGTCTGCTGGTGGAGACCCGAACCCTGAGTAATCTCTATAGATGGGAGCTGGGGTCACGTGTGCTACGAGGCACTTCTTCCCCACACTCTTGCAGGCCCCTTTGCTTGGCCAAGAAGGGACACGTTTCCTGTGTGTGTGCATGTGTGAGGTGGAAGAGGACAGGGGAGCCCAAGAGCAAGACCCCCACATTCAGCTCAAGGCAAATATTGAAAGGGACCTCTGAGTTGAGATAGTGGGTGGTGGGGGCAGCACTGGGTGCCAAGTGGAGGGCTGGCCCTCGCTTGCTTACATTATTTTCTCAGAGGGGGTATCCAGTGGCTGGCTGTGACCAGTAGGTCATCTAGCCCAACCTGCCCAGCGGGGAGTGGGAAACTGAGGACTCTGAAGGAGAAAGGACTTGCCCAAGGCCACACAGGGAGGCAGGGGAGAAGGCCCATACCAGGTTGCCTCTGAGTCCGGGTGGTTCTTTCTGTGCTGACTTGAGAGGCCCAGGGTGTCAAGCTTAAAGCCTTGCCCTGGCTCATCTGAGTCCCCTTATACTCACAGCCTGCATTATAGTGAGGTGGAGTGGAGAGAGGGACCCCTGGATTATGGATTGTGCACCAGAAAGTGGCCCAGGATTTAACCATGGACACAGATAAGCCCCATGTGGCAAACTGAGAGCTAAATCAACAAAATGAATAAGGTGGAGATTTCCTTCCCCACTGAGGGCAAAATGAGGTCATATGAACTATTGCTACATTTTGAGGTTCTGAAATTCAATGCCAGGAAGGAGTTTAGGGAAAACAAAACCACCAGCCTATGGGCCTGGGCTGGTTTGGACGGGTCTGGCTCGCAGTGCTCAGTCGTCCACTTCAGAGGAAGGCCAAGGGCAGGCAGCAGTAATGGCTGTAGGTATGGGCCCTGAGCCCGCCTGCCCTTTTCCTCTTGATACCTCCGCCTTCTCCTGTTCCTCCTCGGACTGGGGTCTCCAAGGAATCAAGGGGCCGAGCTGGGGCATGTTCTCAGCTAAGCCCGGGATTCTAGCTCCTGGGCCTCGTCAGTTTATTGTTGGCTTGGGTGACAGCTGGGAATGGCAAGGACACCCTGCAAGAGGGAGTGGGGTGGGGCTGGAGCTTCGTCTCATGCCACCCTAAGCTCCTGAGCGCTCACATGCCATATGGGGGCAGCGAGGAGGGCAGGGGAATGACAGGAATGCCCATATGCTCTCCCTTCCCCACTCCCACCTTCAAGGACATGAGGCACGGCCTAAAAGAAATTTAACAGTGGGCCTTTGGAGGGGATCTCTTTCTCGTGAAACATCTCTGCTCAAAAAACATTTGCTGTCCGAATGACTGAATTAGTCCAGAGGGAGCTGGCTATTTTCTCTTTGCACCAAGCTCTGAATAAGGGCAAAATGGACTTTAGTTACAACAAGAACACAGGTGAATGAACACAGAGGGCTTCTTGGTGGTAAATCTGTGTGGGCCAGGTCGTGGCATCCAGGAGAAGATGCTTGGACAAAGCAACTGCCCGTGCAGCATGAATGGAAGGGGGGCCAGGGGCCTGTAGCCACACCCCGCTCCTGATAAAATACCCACTGCTGGCTTCCGAGAGGCACCTCCTTTTCCATGCTGTGTCCTTGAGGGTGCTGCTCCCTCAGCTGGGACCCTTCTGGTTCCCTTGCCCTGCACAGCCTCCTCACACTTCAGGGTGATTCTCTCGGGCTGAATGAACCCTGGCCCAAACCTCTTTATGTGTCTTGTCCTTGGATGGGGATGTGTGAGCCTAAGGAGTAGGGGCCTGGGAACCTGGAACCTGGCTCCTGAGAAAAATGTTCATGCACCTGGATAAAGGTCGAGGAGAGATGTGCTCTAGAACCCAGTTCATTTGAACATGGATCCCAGGCTGCCGAAAGAGTGACGGCAGATGGGGACCAGGAAGGACAGGGTCGTGAAGAGGACATTCATGATCTTGTAGTCAGCTGACTTGAGGTCAAATCCTGTGTTTTACCAACTAAAATCAGTGTCCATCCATCCACCCATCCATCCATCCATCCATCCATCCATCCATCCATCCATCCACCCATGCAGCTCTTTATTGCCAGCTCAGCCACTTACTAGCTATTTGGCTTAGGCAACTTTCTTACCCTCTTTGAGCCTCAGCTTTTTTCATTTGTAATATGGAGCTGATGATACCTACCTACAAGATTCCTTTTCATACACCAAATGTAAGATAAGGACTATAGTTAGTAGCAAGATTTTACAATACTCTTTCATAATTTGTAACAAATGTCTCAGAACAATGCAAGGTGTTGGTGGTGGGGTGATGTATGGGACCCTTTTATGATGTTGTGCATGTTTGCTTTGTAAGTTCACAACTTTTACTATACACTTATTGTTTATCTATATTCATGTATAAATGATATAACAATAAAAATAACAATAACAATAATAATAATAGGGTCGGATGGGGGAAAATACTTTGATTAGTAGTAATATTTTGAGGATGCTCTTTAATCATTAGTTAAAAATGTTTCACAGTC
>JAQZBX010113060.1:0-10141 GCA_029593785.1 Cabassous unicinctus | reverse complement strand
GTCTCTACCTCCTCCTCCTTCTTCTTCTTCTTAAAATAGCATATCCTGTTACTGTTCGCGCCACAATATTCGCGCGCGCGCGAATAGTCACCATCTCTACCACGCCTAGCAACTCAAATTACCCAATCATGTATCAACACCTAAGCCTTAATGCACTTCCCCTTTCCCTGCTTATAAAAGAGCTGATTGTAACCCTCGCGGCAGAGCAACGGAAGAGCTATGTTAGTAGAATAAAGTGAACAGCCATTTTCTTACACGTGTCTATGCCTCATTCCTTCGCTGGGTAACTCGGAGTCTCAGTTGATTTGTCCCGCGGGTCGGGACACTCCTTGTGTCTCTTGTTGCGTCAGCTCACTGCCCCAGCTCGCTCTCTTGCGCATCTTCTTTAGGAGGCACTGGTAACTGAACCCGGGACTTCCCATACGGTAGGTGGGAGCTCAGTCGCTTGAGCCACATCTGCTTCCTACTGCTGTTATCTTTAATTGTCACAATCATCATCATTGCTTCTAGATTTTTGCTAAGTTGTTCCCAGATGGCAGCCTCTTGCCTCGAGAAAGGGTTGGATATTAATTCGCAAAGAGAGAAGGGTATTAATGGCCCAGGTAATGGGTGTCTCTGGGGCTTCTTATTCCTTGAAGCATAGATCTACCTGAGATCCCTTCCAACTAACTATGTCAAAGATAGAGTTTCAAGTTGGGATCAGAATGTTCTGCCTATGTGGTTAGATGAAAAAATGAACTAGAATGCAGGAAGATTTCCCTAGATGGGAAGGTGGTTGCCTCCCCACACTCTGCAGTTCCCTTGTCAGTTGCTGGAGAGATCACCAGTGACAAGAGAGCATTTCTAAAGTTTGGGGAGTCCTGGATGGTTGGCGGATGAGATCATTTGATTCCAGTGAAACTTCCCAGCTGCCCTGAATTCAGTCTTCCAGAGCACCATACTTTTATTACTAGATTGAACTGTAGGATAAGAAAACTGCTTTGAGCATCTTTAGACCACACATGCAAGGCTACATATTTGAGCCTGAGAATTTGGAGTGGGGCTTTTTAAGAAAAAAGAACCACAGACACATATACACACATTACCTGTGTGTCATTTATTTTGTCTATATTTCTTTTCCCTTGACTTTTCATCCTTTTCTAATTACTGAATGTTGTATAGCTTCTTTATGGAAAGCAACAGAAAAACCTGAAAGTTTGTCTAGAATGAAATCTCTTGAATCAAGGGAAGGCCGCCCAAGTTAGTGTTTAATGGTGTAGGGCTGGTGATGTGTTTGTGTTCTCTGCAGAAGGCTGTGTGTACACCTGAACTCTGCTGTATTGAGGTTCATTTCCTTAATCCTATGGTGACAATGTCAAGAACACCCAGATTTCCCACATAAATCAGGAAAGGGGGTTAATCAGAATCAACACTGGGGAAAAGGAGGTCTTAACAGGAGTGCCTAAGTATTGTTCAAGTGCTCTGGGTGAATGTGTTCTGCTTTAGTTGGCCAGAACAATGTCTCAAGCTAGTGATTAGGCTCCACTCCAGGTTTAACCTCGGGCAAAATTTATGCAGCTCTACTACCATTTGTCAGGTAATTAAAGGAAAAACAGGAAATATTTCCTTAAAGTAGAAGTGTTTTTTAATTAAACATGAAAAATAATAAATGCAATAGGTGAATAAGCAGTAGGGAAATTGATTTTAACTTTTCCTTTAAAACATTAAGAACTTCAATCAAAAGGCCAATATGTTAGGCATGGCAGTTTGTTAAGCCCTTACAGAGCACATTATTCTGCTGTGCTGGAAATCTGAAATTCTTCTGTCTTGAAGAATTTGGAGGATGTAGAGTTATTTTGTCTTCCTTAAAAGATAATGCCCCATGCTCATTTTACGCTAACACTATCTATCCACTTAATAGGAAAGGGCCAAGATGTAAGAGCCAGATCTTGAAGTGGGAAGTATGAATTTAGGAGAAGTTTAGGCTAAGGAAAAGAGGGATTAAAACACTACTTATTTTGGTTATGTAGAGTACTGCTTGGGTTATGTTATATATAAAGTTGTTGTTAATGGTTCCACCACTCTGCTCATCACCAAGAGTTAAAATTACATCTCTTTAGCTTTTGATCCCGAGTCTTAAGGATTCTCCATTCACATAGTCTAGTATTCACCTCCTGTTTTAAAATTCACTGCAGTTGTCTGCCGAGACTACTTTGGTAGTATCCTCACCAACCTTCTATACCTAATCTCTCTTTAGCCTCTCCATACTGTCCAGTGTTGCTAGAGTGATTTTACCTAAAGCACAATTTTGATCTTGTTCAAACTTTGTACAGAATTTGAGTTGCTCCATACCATGACCATTGGCCCATTTCACCACAACATCTTATCTTCTCTGGTTTCTCTGTACATTCTCTGCACTGTTGCCATATTTATGAGCAATTTTAGCCATTTCTTCAACATAATGGAGGTCTCTTTTCCTCCCCATGACTTTTCTTTTGGGACATTTTATTCTAGGCTTCTTATTTAAGTCCCTTTTAAATGTCCCCTCTTTCACCAGGACCTTTTTGGTTTTCTTAGTGGGATGTGAATTTCCCCTCTAAATCACCACACTACTTTGTATGTCTCTTTAAGTCATTATTCCTTGTAGTGTAGTGATTTGTGTAATAGTTTTATATTCTCTTACCACACTAGTTCCTTTACGGTAGGACCTGTGGAGTGGTCACACCACCTCCCATGTGTCACTTTCTTATCATGATATTCCTACACTTCTATTAATTCCTACATTTCTATTAATGATGCTGTACTATGTAAAATTGATATTAATATTTATCCTTTAGGGTTGTTCTGAGGCTCACCTGAGAATTTTTTTTAAACGTGCAGCCCTGTACCTGTCATACACACAGTAGGCTCAGTAAATAACATAGTATTTGTAGCCTGATAGCTGAGGTCTGAATTTTGGCTCTGTTACCTATCAGCCTGTCTCTGCCTCAGTCTCTCATCTGTAAAATGGGAATAATGGTAAGACTTACTTCATAGGATTGTTGATAAGATTGAGTTTTACATGTAAAACATTTAAAATGTGTTGTAAGCCTGAGCTGTCTAGTTTGGGAGCCACTAGCTATAGGTAGCTCTTGAGCACTTTGAAATGTGGCTGATTCAACTTGAGATGTGCTTTAAGTGTAAAATAGACACTAGATTTCAGAGACTTAGTATGAAAAATATAATGTTAAATATCTCAATTTTTATTTTGTTTATATGTTGAAATGATACTGTTCTTGGATATTTTAGGTTAAATAAAATATATTAAATTTAACCTCACCTTTAAAAAAAATGTATTTAATATGACTATTAGAAAATTTAAAATTGCAAATGTGCCTCAATTATCTGTCTATTGTACAGCCCTGTTTTAAATACCGTGTGTGAGTACTAGCTATTATTATATTGTTGGTGTTGTTTTTTATTGCTGGTAGCAGTTGTTTCTGCTCCCACTCCCCCAGCCCCCTTTTTCTTCTTTTTCCCCTTCAGCTACTTGACTTACTACACAAGTGATTCTGGGTGAGGAAAATTAGGAAAGAAAGGAGTTAATGGATGAGGTAAAGCTTATATCAGATAAGGGAGCAAAGGGGTAAGTAGCTTCTGAACTTAAATCCATGCGCTCTTAGTTACTAACTTTATCTTCCTGTTTTCTTGAAGATTGAGAATTATCCCTCAATTTCTACCCTATGTTTTCCCTTATTATAGTGAAGAAGCTGAATTTGGTTATTAATGTTGGGTATCCATTTATGATACAAGTTTGTTGAAAAATACAGATTAGAAGGATTAAGGATTTTTTTTTTTTTTTTTGGTTTGGTCCCAAAAGAATGAGTTTGTTTTCCACTAAGGAAATAAATTTAAAAGATAACACTTAAAAATGAATGTAAAGATGTTAAAAATATTTAGTTATCTTAATTCCAAGTAGCCTTCAGCTTCAATGAATTCTACTGCTCTACAATAACCAGATACCATGACTGTGACTGCTAATCATGGTTGAAAAATTCCCAGCCTATCCTATGCATCGTTTACTTCAAGTGATTTTAGAAAATGCACATCACATGATCTAAAAGTCAGTTTGTGCATATCCTATGCTTCAGTGACCTTCTGTTCTCCGGTATTGAATATACGGGTGACTCCAGTGACCGTTGACTCATAACTGGACTATCATTCCAAGGGTGATTTAAGAGTTGGTTTGGGCAGCCTTTCTATGGGCTCTTTTAGGTCAAAGAAAAGTCTGAGTCTTGCTGATTGTGTCTTTAGTAATTGTCTAAGATCTTAATTCCCTATACTTTCTTTTCATGGCAGCTTGTTCATTTCCCTGAAAACTACACTTTCAGAGATGGGTGTGTGGCAAGCTAGATAGAGATACTCATCTGAAGTGTTGGTTTCCTTTGAGATCATAAGGTACAGTGAATACCATTATCTCTCTGAGTGCCTTAGAGTAATAGGGAATGAAAAGGCACTTGCCAATCCCAGCAGGCCGATGTGGTTTATTTATCATGGTAAGTCATTGAAGTGGTAGAATCACTGTAATGCAGAGGGGCTCCCCTAGATTTTCTGTGGATGTGGCAGTTGGCACATTATGTTAAGTTTCCCTGCTTCTATTCCAAATAAGAATCTTTGAATTTTTCTTGTGTGAACAATATCTACACAATATCTGTTATCTCAGATAACACCATTTAGTGGCCACCTATTTACCAAGGTGAAATGTTACAAGACAGGGACACATCCCAAGGCATTTTAACTATGATCTCTGTGTTTGGGTTTATATGTTGTTTCTGAATACATGAATCCAAACTTGGATAGGGGTGATTATTTATATTAGCAAATACTGGTTTATGAAAGGTGTCAGAATAAATTTCTTCTAAATTTAAGCTTCTCTGGGGCTTCTGAATATTTGAGTTGCAAAATAGTGATTTATTCACAAGCTTCAAGGAAGATGATGTCTATTGTGTAAAGCCAGATACAGCTATATATCTATGCCAATAAAGACATATTAGGTATATAAGAATAAGTGTTTTTTTCTGTGTGTTTATGCAAGTGTGCACTCTCATGCCTACCCACCGAGTACTTAAATATGTATCTCCCTGCATTCTTCACTTATAGACAAGGCTAAATGTTTCTCATTTCTCTTGCCTGGTGCCATGTCCACCTACATCTCACTGCAGGTGTCAGGGCAACACACAAAATAGTAAATAGGGAGATGAAACAAGTAGGACCAGAAAACGTCCACAGTCCAGTGGTCCGTGTCACCATTCTGCTTCAAGCATCTATTGCATAATCAGGAGAGATGAGACAAACCAAATCCTTTTAGTATAGCATGTCTGGGGGAAGTTATGGAGTCCCAGAGGTTTTTTTCTTGTTTTCATTGTAACAGTCTCGATTGTGACAAGCAGACCTTGGAAATCACCTGAGAAAACCACATACCCATTACTGTTATTTCTGATGGGCACTTACTGGGAATATATTTGATTTATGCAAAACACAACCAAGTTAAAGCACTTTGTGAAAGCTGCTATGTTCTTTTCATTGATGCTTCATACAAGAATACTTCCCACAGCTCTTGCGGTGAAATGGGTTTTATTTATTTGTTAATAAAGAGTTATTGTAATAGCAACTAGAAGCTTTGTAGTTACAATTATCCCCTGCTCCCATTCTTACAGAAAGGTCAGGTCCAAAATAGATTTTTAAGAATCCAAAAATAATAGTTCTCTCATATAATCTGTTATTTTCCTTCTCACTTCCATGATGGTAATTATATACAAAGAACTTTAGAAATTTCTGTGTTTTGAAAGCAAGTGTTGTCTTGGTCCTGTTAATTAGCATTATATTAATAACAATACCTGGTGGGAAAGTTCTATTTTTATTGCTTCTGAACTTTTTCAGAAATTATAGTTAAATGTATAGTTTGTATGATTCCAACCGGAATATGGTAGTTTTAAAAAATAAATTTTGGTTCAATATGTGCAGCTGTAATTTACTTTCCAAGCATGAAAAATATCTATTTTATTAAGTCCTGTGAGGAATATGTGTCACATACATTTAAGAAGAAACTGTTAAAGATGAAAAATTCCAAAAATGACTTCCCCCTGGTGTGAAGTAAAATAAAAGCCCCAACTGCATCTCTGCCTGTGGTAATGACATCGAGGTGACAAACTGCAGGCAGGTGAGGTTCATGGGATGATCTCACACCTGCACCATGAGCTTGGGGAGCAGCTGGGTCTGGAACTGGCGCCTGGCCTTGCTTTCTGTTTGCTGCAAGCCCAGCTTTCAGGCTGGGGCCCTCACATTTGCATAGCAGGAAGACGACTCCAAGGGCTTAAAAATGGGCAGAGAGTCTGTGTGCAGGTACCATTCCTGGGTTTTGTGAATCTCTTCTGTGGCATGGAGGGGTGAAGAAGCTCCAGCTCAGTCCCACCAACCTCCAACTCCGATTCTCTCATTTCAGTCCAGAGCTTTATCTGGCAGGCTGGTGTCACTTCAGGGGCCCAGAGCTGAGCATCAATGCCAGCCTCAGTTTTAGTTCAGGTAGCAGAGGGTGAGCCTAGTGGAGGGCTCTTTCCCAACCAGACTTCATTCCCCTGCAACTGCTCAGGGAGTGAGCTGCTCCCCTGCAACAGTGGAGGGTGGGGAATCTTGGGGGGCAAGCAGAGCCCTTCCTGCTGTAACACTCAAAGGTGGCTTCTGATGGCATTCTTAGGTTTAATTCTTTTTCATACTTTCCAAAAGAAAACAGATATGTATACCTCTGAAGGGAAATGAAGGTTGATTTCTGTTTGAGAGCTCCTACTTGGCATCTAACCCAACTCAAGGAAGGTTTACAGAAACTACCCGGATCACCAGTATTTTGTTTCTTTGGCCAGTCTGACCCATTTCACCAGGACCACATGGCATCACTTGACCACTCAGGCAGTTCTCCTGATCCTTTTGCCACTGTGGTTGCCTTGGCCAAGTGCCTCCACACATCTAGTTTCCCATGGACATTGAGCAAATACTTGGCCTTCCTGCTTTCTTAAGATTAGTTCTGCTGCCTCATTTCTATTGTATGTATACTATTTTTCTGAGGTCCAGATCCACAAAAGTCCAAGTTCTGCGTGCAATTTTGTTTGGTTTAGCCTGTACATGATCTTAAAACAGTTTAAGCCTCCTTTTAAAAGTTGAGGAGGTTTCATGCAACAGTTCTGCGTTCTGGGTTTTCTTAAAATAAATGGGAAGATCAGGCAATATATCATTTGCATTCCTTGGTAACAGGTACAGGAGCTATGTAGTGGTTTTAGCCTCTGGATTATTTGTTTTAAGCCTTTTTAACCAGTCATACACATACATGAAACAATATTTATACTTACTGTGTATGGTGCATTTTTGTTTTATTCTGCTCTATTCTCTATTTCACCTAGGCCACCAAAATGATTTCACCATCTCCTGATGCCTGGGACCTGCATTTTGGGAAGCAGAGCTTTGGTTTTGGCTGCAGGCTCTGGTTGCCCAGGTTTTTCTTCTCTCGAGTGTGCACTGGCCCTTAACCTCCTAGCCAGCAGCTGTATTGTCCCCTTCCCCAGGCGCAGTTATTGTCATTCACATTAAGTAACCTGATAGAACCCTGCAGGACATCCAGTCTGTAGCCCTTCTTTAGGCTGTGGGTATCAGGACTCCTTGGTCCTGAAAGCAAGTTACTGAAGACAGAGGCAGAGTGAAAGCCTCTTCAGTCTCACCATACTTTCTTTACCCACCCTTGCCAAACTAAATGAATAGGGGAGAAATATGCAGTGGAAGACATTCCAATCCTGTCCTTTGGATTGCATAACAGTGGGACCTAGTAGATAGATATTGGGGACAATTCATATTACAATGGCTTCTTTTATAAAGCAAAGATGTTTTTAACCATAAGTCACCTTAGTGGCTTTACATTTGCATTACAGATTTTTAAGTACTGTAATTAACTGAAATGGGTGAGTGGGGGGTGGTGGTGCAGAAAAAAGACTAAAGAGATTCTTTAATCATCTTAGCTACCTTTATTAATTCACCATCTTGGAGGGGAGGCAGAAAAGCCTTTTCCCAAAATCTTGACCATCTGAATGTCAAATAAAAATGATAATGCATTCTTTTATACAATTCAAATGCAGGGAATTATATTTTACACATTTATATTTAGCTGTTCAGGTTGTATTCCTTTATGATGATGATAAGGAAGAAAGAATACAGAATTTTGAATCAGAAGATGTGCCTTTTCATCCTGGCTGCACTGTTTACTTATTGTGTGAACTTGGGCTAGTTTTTATATACCCAGCCTTGATTTTCCCATCAATAAAATGAGTATAATTGAAATATCACCCAATGTACCTACCTCATTGATTTCTGAGGATTCCAGGAGACAGATACAAATACACACACATAGATACATGTGTATGTATAAAATCTCTCCCCTATTTTGGGCTTCTGTTGTATTAGGAGAAATAGATGTATATATCACAACTGCCTAAATTGCTTCAGGTATTGCACAGAGTTACTAAACTGATATTTTTTTTCCCCTGATTTCTTTTGGCGCCCTTTTGGGGGAAGATAGGGCTCATTTTGATGACCCCTTTCTGTCCTGGATAGAGATGAGAATTGACGCCAAGACCTATCCTCTGTGCATTACAAGATTTTGGTCCAGGAAACTGCTGACATGGCAGGTACTGAGTTGTCAGGACAGGAATTCCACAGGTACCCTGTTTTGATCTATTGAAAACTGGTGCTGCTGAAAGAAAAGTACTATGTTGTTATTTGCTCAGGCCAATGATAGAGGCAAAAACCGAACCAAGTATGGTCTTGGTTGTCATCCAGGGCTTTTTCCCTGAAACTGAAAGACATTGGGTTTCTGCAGTCGAAGCCGTTGGCATTTTTCATTTTAAAAAATTGAACTTCTCCCTGATGTTTTCAAATCTGTCCTAGCCCTAATGTGTTGAGTGATAGCATATTGGAGACCACTCAAAGGGTCAAGAAAGAAGGATCAAGCAGGGGGCTTGTTTTTGGTTTTTATCACACTGTCAACAAGCCTGCTGCCCCCATGATGTGCAGCTCAGAGGAGGTTAACTTGTTCTGACAAAGGACACTTAGACCCAGGCCATTTAAACCTTACCCAAAATAACTGATCTGTTTTAGGATTTGACTTGAACAAATTCAGGTTTCTAAGAAGTCATAAGGGAATAAATGTGTGTCATTCCAGGTTAAAGAATGGGAGTTGTCAGGTGGCAGAGGTGAGCCTCTCCCCATCGTGTGGCTGGTGGGAGGCTCTCTTCTTTGGGGGACAATCAGGAGCATTAGCATACTCAGAAGGCAGGCTACCCACAAGGCAGGAGACTAGTGTTTGTGCCCTGGCTGGGTTATCCACTTCCTGGCTTTTGGCAAGTTGCTTTTAATGTCCTGGCCCTTGTAGGTGGGTAATTAGCAGACTTTAGAATGTTTATTAACCTACCCAGGGCCTAAAGCTTTCCATATACATTTTTAAATTCCTACAACAACCCTAAGAAGATGTAGCTACTTCTATTACTCCTATTTTCCAAATGATAAAATTGACAGTGGAGAAGTTAAGTAACTTGGCCTACAGCTAGGAAATTGGTAGACTTGTCAGACTCTAGCTCCTGACAGCTTTTAACCTCTGTACCTTTTAGTTTGAAGGACCCTTATAATGCGAATATCCCAGTATCTTGCTGTCTGATGGTGGGATTTCTGGATGCCAGAAAACTATGAGATAGGATTTGGGATTGTTAGGTTTGTAACAGTTGATGTCAGTAGAACTAGTGTCCAGTATAGAGGACATAGATTAAAAAAAGAAAAATACTGTGTTTTCCTGTGTCCTGTGTCATGAGAGTGGTTTACGCATTTCTGGGTTCTTTTTGAAATAGTGCCAAGATAGAGTAACAAGAATAGTTACTGCCTTTCTAGATGTACCTGTATTTTCTTTATTTTTTTTTAAAACAATTTATTGAAGTATATCATTCATACATGAACATACATAAACCATAAGTGTTCTTACAAAACAAACATGGATAACATCATACAGGGCTCCCACATATCACCCCACCACAAATACTTTGCATTGTTGTGAAACATATGCTAACAAATAATGAAAGAGCATCGTCAAAGTATT
>JAQZBX010113059.1:0-10140 GCA_029593785.1 Cabassous unicinctus | reverse complement strand
TTCCCCCAGATGGTTCGCTCGTCTGTCTGCTCATTGTTTGCTTGCCTTCTCCAGGAGGCACTGGGAACGGAACCCAGGACCTCCCACATGAGAGGTGAATGCCCAATGGGCTGAGCCACATCCGATCCCCGCGGCTGCAGTGTCTGCTGGCTGCTTCTTGCGGTGGGGGCGGAGTCTAGCTCTGTTGTGGCATAGCGGCATCTAGCTCTGCGGGAGGCGGCATCTGCTCATCTTCTTTTTAGGAGGCACTGGGACCCGAACCTGGGATCTCCCATGTGGTAGGCAGGCGCCCAAGTGGTTGAGCCACATCCACTTCCCCACAGCTTAGATTTTAAAAATGAGCCCCGCTCTTGCCAGTGGCACTGCCAACCAGCAAATATACCTTTCTACTCATTGGGCCAAGAGGCCATATAGTTGATTGCCTGAAAACATGAGCTTTGAAGAATGCATAGTGTTCCATTTATAGGATGTTCAAAAATAGGCAAAGGTAATCAAGTATGATAGAAAGTCAGAAATTGTAGTTACCTCTATGGGGAGGCATTGACTGGAGAAAGGCACAAGGGAGCTTTCTGGGGTGCTGGAAATGTTCTAGGTCTTCATCTGGGTAGTGGCTATACAGGTATACGCATTCATATATAAGATTTCATCAAGCTGTGCATTTACGATTGTGCACTGTATGCACTTGCTAATTGATGGACTTTAGGCAAAGCATCAACCGCTCTCTGCCTTAGTTTTTTCATCTACAAAGTGGGGAGGACACCTCACAGGAGCGTTGGGAGGACTCACTAAGATACTCCACATAAAGCATGTACAACAGTTGCGAGCACCTAGTCACTTTCTAAGTGCTTCTGAATCATTTCTATTTCTTTCTTCTTTTTGAGTCTTCTTGGCACCGTGTAGGTTTGCTTAGCTGCACAGAGCTGGGTACTTGCCAAGTTCTCATTTTCTCTAAGAAAAATACATGGAATCCAGGTGGTAAGTCCAATAAATCCTAGGGCCATTTTTGAGATCAGTTAGTGATAGGGAAATGTAAAATTAATGAAGCAGTGGAGAGAAGGGAAGCAACAAGTTGGGATGAGAAGAAGGAGAGTGGTGCTGTTTGCTCTTTGTGATAGAAATGAAGAGGAGGAGAGGGCCTGGAGGACATCTGAACTGGCTGGCAAAGGTCAAAAGGTTCATGCTGAATTTTAGTCAGAGACACAAAGGAGTTCTTGTATAAAAAGAAAGATGGCAACTATGAGATTGGTTTTGCTTTGGGAGTTATTTTGTTTGAAGGTGGGCTCTTGCACGGCCATGCCTAAGGTGTGTAGAGCCCTGGGCAAATAGTTTTGGTTGTGCTCCTATCTATATAAACAATTTGAGTCAACCAACATTAGCATATCAGCATCATTCTGGTAGCTCAATCTAGCATGATCTTACAAGAAAAACACCTCTCTGGCTAGCAGGATCAACCAGCTCACTAGATTGTTTTTCTGGAACTGGGGCAAAGCATTGGACAGTGGGATAACCCCAAAGATGCAAAGGCCAGAACAACTAGGGGCATCTGGTTGACCCTCCACATGCATATGGTTGGGGTGGGGAATGGTAGTGGGTGGGAGAGTATCCCAAAGAGGAGACACAGGGACCAGGGCTCTCATGGGTCCTAGCCTGGCTGGGGTGCTCCTTTCAGACAGCATTGCTACCCCTGGCCAGTCCCTGCCACTGGAGGAACACCTAGAAAATTTCAAGGAAGGCACTCCAAAGTTCAGGGCATCTGTGACATACGGCTTTGGACAGGGGCTCCACTTGCCCAGGTCTAGTCTAAAGGTGACACTGAGCTCTTAGCCCAGTAGAAAAAAATAGCAAAGGAGGGTAGGCTTCAGAGTTAGAATGGTATGGTTTCAAAACCTGGTCTACCACCTTGTAGCTGCATAACCTTGGGCAGGTGACTGAACTCCTGTGGCTCAGTTTTCAATCTGTAGAATGGACTTCACCAAAGTTTACAGAGATGGTCTAAGACAATGTGTAGGAGATGAGAGGATGCATCTTAATATAGCACTTCTTACAGAGGAAGAGCCCAATAAATGGACGCTATTCTCAATATTTCCTGCTCTCCACCAGGGAAGGGCACTGTTTCATTTGCATTTTACCCAATGCCTGCTGACAAGTTGGAAGCGAGGATAATTGAAAGTATTCTGGCTTGATGTAACTAAGAAGTGAAAGGAACGGGCAATGCTGACTTGATTTAACCTGGCAATATGAGATTAGTTCTTCATTGCCTCTGTTAGGTCTCCTGCATTGCCAACCTTTTAAAGCAATAGATTGGCTGACAGGGTGCTCATTTGGAAGGTTTCACCTGCCATTAATACCCTGGCTGCCTGATGGACCGTTGTTCTGCAGCCCTTCCCCCTACCCCCCCCCCCACAGAGCTACCACCACTCTTAAATATTGCAAGAAGTAAAACTGTATTTGTGCTCCTTCTGGAAGGCCTGTTGGAAGTTGTCCTCTTGCTTCTTGCCAATACTTTCTGTCAGTCTCTGAGTTCCAAGGCCAGAGATCCTTGCCCCAAAGCACCTTCCGGCTTTTCTTATGACTTAGCAATGGAAGATCAATCATGTCCAACCAGAGACCTGGCAGCACGGAGGCCCCACTGAAAGCTGCTTGGCTGGCTTTTCTGCTCTTCTTGATGGATGTGGGAAAGAAAGCAAAGGCTGCTTAGGAAAAGCAAAGCACTGTGACTGAAGACAAGGATATGAGCCAGGTAAAACCTCTCTTTAGTATGACTTTGGCTTTACCTTGAAGCCACTGGGGGATATTTTATTTGACAATGAAGTTGCAGTTTTTGCTCTTTTTTTTTTTTAACAGTTATTTACCAAAAACCAAACCAAACCAAGACTAAACTGAAAATTGTCAACAAAAATGTTTTTTTAACCAATGCTTCTCAATTCTAATCTTCATCAGAATCACCCAGGGATAAAGTTATGATGTAGATTCTGATTTTCTGTGTTTCAGGTGGAGCTCGAGATTCTGCATTTCTAATTAGCTCCCAGATGATTCCAATGACACTGTTCTGATCATCATGCTATCTTTCAAGAGAATGACTCTAAACCAGTGTTGCCCAAAGCCTGTTGCCCAAAGCCTGACCATCACCCTGGAATCACCAAATGGTGTTAAAATGCATATTCCTGCCATCACCCCAGGTGTACTGAATTCCTAAGAGTGGAGACTGAAGAGCTGCATTTTAAGAAAACTCCCATATGATTCTTTCGTCCACTAAAGCTTGAAATCCCCCTGCTTTGAATCACTGAAAACACCCTTCAGATATCCAAGCAGTACATTTGAACCTGAGGGACTAAAGCAGCTTTTACAAATTGAGTCTCCTGTGGGAAGTTAATAGGGGTTACCTGAAACATAAAAGTGGAGGTGGGAGGAGAGGATTTGTGGTCAAATACAATTTGGGAGAGTATGGGAAAACAAAGTTAAAGTGGTTTCTTTACAGCAGGACTTCTCAGGGCCTTTAATAAGTGAATATACATTATGAATCTTCAATATTGCAATGGAGTTGCAGCATCTCCTGAACACGGACCCCTTTTGGCTCAGAGCATCTCACTGTAGTAGTATCCAGTGCAATATACGTTGGGAAGCACATCACGAGAACATGGGGATCCAGGTTTGGAGGCTCTATCCTTTGAAGGACCAGCCAAATTTCCATCTGCTCAATAATGACACCTGGAAGCCCTGTCCTTGATTGATTTTCTCATAAGATGCAGGCCTTTGGGTGCTCAGGCCGAATCCAAATTACCTAGTGGGAGACGCGGTGCTGCCCCAACCCAATGCATTTTGGTGTGGAGACCCTGTGTTAAGTGATTGCATTCTTGGGGTCAACAGGGAGATGAAGTGTTAATGGCAGCCATGTCCAATGGAAGCTAATAGCTGGCATATGTGAAGAGCTTACTAGGTGCCAGGGCTGGGCTAAGTGCCTTACATGCATTCCCTAAATAAATCTTCACCAAAGCAGAGGCATTATTAACTTCCTTATTCTACATATGAAGAATAGGAGGTTTAGAAAGATTAAATGACTTGCCTAAGATCCCACAGCTTCTAAGTGGTGGTTCTGGGTTTTGAACCCAGTTTGCCTCACTCTGAAGCCAAATCCTACACGGTGCTGCCTTGTAAGGCTGTGTGACTGTTAAGCACTCAGTGATTCCAATCCACAGAGGCCTGCGGTGCCCTCCACAGCACCATGCTGAGCGCCCACCACCAAGCTCTCTCATCTACCGTCAACAGAAGCCAAACGAAAGAGTAACGATTTAAATAGATATTGGAGCACGATTTATTTTTTGGAAACTTGGGGTGCAGAACATTTGGGCAGACCCTCTGCCACAAGAAATAACTTCACCCAGCTCACACTTCCCACTGGGGTGGGTCACAGCAGGGCTGTCCTCAGCCAGCTGCTTAAGGTCCTCTGTGCTCTCACAGCCTGCACCTTGCATCCATTTTCCAGCCATCGGCCAGTGATGCCTGCAAGAACCCTTATAAAGGGCTTCTATTGCCTCCATTTCGCAGATGAAGAAACTGAGGCTCAGAGAGGTTAAGGGCCTTGCCCAAGGTCACAAAGCTAGTAAGTGCCAGAGGGGTTGTCCACCTCCAAAGCCCATGCTCTTGACTTTGACCCTCAGTTCTTCCTAGGAGGCTGTGAGTAATCAGTGCCAGAAAAAGATATTCTGTGAATGGCTTAGGGGAGGAAAGGCTGAGGCTTCAGAAAATATCTTCATTTTCTAGCTGTTCTGTCTCTCCCTCCTCCCACTCCTCGGTCCCTTTGTCCCTCTGCTGCCACTGTTGACTCACCTCAGCCCAGACAGAACCTCTGGGAAGGATCTCATTTGATCAGAATTTTCCCACCTTGGACGGCCTCTGACAGGCCCCTCTGGCACAGTCTCACCCTTGTTAGCCCAGGGCTGTGTTTCCTGTACCTGGGAGATTTCTATCCTGGCTGCTGTTCTGTTACAAAAACCAGTGGCAACAGAGAGCAGGGGCCTCTGATCTCGGCCTTCGAGGTCCCCAAAAGCTTGCCCTCTGTCCGCCGTCTCTCGCCTCTCGCCCCGTTGGCTCCCAGCCCCCGCTCACCTCATCAACCTCCATTCCAAAGGGTCCACTGACAGGTCAGACAGAACTGAGCTGATGACGGACAGCCAGTGGAACCCAGGCCCGGCAGGGGGCGGTGGCCTGGCGGGGTGCCAGGCGCTGACCTGCTGGGTCCCTCATGGAGAAAAGCGGCTATCGCCATGGACACCTCAGAGCAGCAAGACGCAACAGTCGCTTTCTGCCAAACGAGAGACTGCGTCTCTGGAGCGCGGAGGTGTGAGGATTGGTCCCAGAGCCAGGAGAATTAGCAGGGGGCATGATGCCTCTCTTCCTGCCACATAAAGAAATACTGAGCAGAGTGCCAACTGGGAGAAAGGGCCAGACCCAGCTACCCTGAAGGCTTCCTGCTAGATTAGGGAAATCAGAAGTACTAGATCCTAAAATGTGTCACTGCCCTGTGCCAGGCACAAGCCTGGCACTCCCTGGAGATTTTCTTGCTTGATCTTCATATCCAACTCGATTGAGCAGATACTAGGAGCCAGTGTTGTATTGCCAACTATGGTCACAGGATCTGGAGGCAGATAACCAGGGTCCAGCCCCAAGTCGGCAACATATTGGCTATGTGGTCTTGGGCAAGTTGCTTTAGCTCTCTGAGCCTCAATTTCCTACTCTGTAAAATGGAGATAATTGTTCCAGCTTTAATCATAAATAAGCTTTATGCAAAAGCATTTAGCATGCACTACCACTGGTTTATTTCCATTCTACAGATGGTGAAACTTAGTCCTAGGGAGGCTAAGCTACTTGGCCAAGATCAGGCAGCTGCTGGTGAGTGGCAGAGCCGGGATGAACCTCCAGCCTGTCCAGCCTCAGACTTACTGCTCTTCTCCACTGCTCCGTGCCTCTCCAAGTAAGCTGGAGTTTGTGGTGCCAGGGCTCACTCAAGGAGATCTTCAGCAGTCTCTGTCTTTCTTTTGGTTTTAGAGGAGGGGGTATGGAGCTTGCAAACCTACCGCCATCAGCCCACAGGAAGGCAATTGATGGGGCAAGGCCAAGTGCATAACCTTGTGTTCATGTCTTAACAGAAAAGGAATGATGTATCTTACCTTTGGAATTTATGTATCCCCAAATAATCTGTTTAATAAAAGACAAATTCCTATCCCAAATACTTCTCCTTAAAGCTCTCATTCATTCAATTCATTTAACAATGAATTGATTCAGACACATAGGGACCCTGCGGTTAAGGACTGTGCTTCCAGAGAGGGAAAAAGACAATAAACAAATAAATACTACACTTTGAGAGAGTGATAAGTGCTTTGAGGAAAAGTAAACCAGGACCAAGGGTTGGCGAGCAAGAGAGGCGTGGCTTTGCTGCACTCAAAGGGGAAACCAGGGAGGGCTTCTCCGAAGAAGAGATGTTTGGGTAGAAACCTGAATGAAACAAGGACAAAAATCTGAGAAACATCAGGGCAAAGAGCATGGTGGGCAGAGGGGACAGCACATGCAAGAGCCCAGAGTAGGATGTACCTGTGAGTTGTAGGAACAGCAAGGCGGCGGGTGGAGGGTGGAAGGAGGGAGGGGAACAGAGGGGAGATGTGAGTCAGAGGGGAAACAGGTTTATAGAAGGCAATGGGAACCATTTGGATGCCACTCCAAGGGAGAGGTGTGAGTAGGGGCATGATCTGATCTGACTTATATTTTAAAAGGATTCTCCTGACCGCTCTGGGTGAACAGCCTGGAAGCTGCAAGATCAATAGTCCAGCCCAGTGAGGTTGGTGCTGTAGTCTAGGTGGAAGGGGTGGAGGTGGTAAGAGATTAAGAAACCGTGGACATAATGATTCAGGATTATAATATGGGAGGGGCCAGGAAAGGGTGCATCCAAAAATCTGGGCAGCAACATGCTTAGGCAGAGATGGTCTGTGAAGGACCAAGAGATTGGCTGCCCTGGCATACAAGGGGAGATGACATTGGACTCGCTCTTCAAAGGACCAGTCTTTGGGTGATGGGCCCCAGCTGGGCTGGAATTTTCTCCCAAGATCTGTCCCTCCTGAGCCACAAGCTTGACAAGCAAGCCTGGCAGAAATAAGGGCAGGAGAAGCTTGCTCCAGTGACTGCAATTCGCTTTTCTGCATCTGTCTTCTCCACGGATTCCCCTTCTCTTCCTGGGGCTACCCAGCTGGCTTTGATCTGTCTGGCAACTTGAGAGAAAACTACTTTTAGGAAAAGTTTCTGAGAGCAGCATGCACAGGAAATTTAGAATCAGGAGGACTGGGTTTGATTCCTGACCCTTCCACTATTAGACTTGGGGCAAGCTAGCCTTTAGCCCTCAGCTTCTTTTTTTGGTAAAATGAAATCTTCTATTTTTAAACATTGATGACTAATCAAAAACTTGCATGTAGGCCAAACAAAACATGTCAGTGAACCACCCAACTTGGGGGCCACTGGTTTGTGATTTCCCTAGGATTTTATGTATTATAAAATCCAACCTAGGGATGGGTTTTTTATTTTAAAGTTTTTTGCATTATTAGACATGATGAAGAAGGCAGTTGATTGGGGGATGGTTTGTGAGCATGTGTGTGGGTGTGTTTCAGAATTTATAAAGCCACATTATATAGGTAGGCACTAATATTTATAGCTGCCATTTGAATAAAGTATCATTAAAGTGATTTATATGGACTTTCTAGTCAAAGCTCACAACAGGCCTATGGGATTGGTATCATTGTTCCCAATTTACAGATGAAGGAACAGAGGTTCAGAGAGGTTAAGCTCCTTGCTCAAGGTAGCACAGCTGGTAAGAAGGAGAACCAGAATTTATACCCAGGTGTGTTTGACTCTAAAGGCTGTGGAGCCCAGAACTTAAGGACAGAGTATCAACTGCTGTCCCAAGGCAAGCATGGTCCTAAGGGGGAATAGGGAAGCAGTATACAGTCACAAAGAGCCAGGAATGGGGCTTGCTACCACTCTCTCTCCCAGGATGCTCTTTCTGTATCTGTCCTTTACTCCAATACTCTTGCGAGAGAAGCATAGATCCCAGGAAGCTGGAGCCCTAAGTGCCATCCCCACCCCCCATGCCTCGGTGGTAAGGACCTCAGTGAACCAGGGATGTACCTGGGGTCCATATGCCAATCATGTTACCATGGCTTCTGGATGCAGAGCTTCTTGGCTGTTCTCTCTCCAATAGGCAGCCCTGGGCTGCATATTGTGCACATATTGTGCTAAATCAGTGGTTTTAAAAGTGTCAGCATTATTAGAAACTACTGCATCAGAAATTCTGGAAGTGGGGCCCAGTGATCTGTGTGTTCAGCCTTCCAGGTGATTCCGATGCTCATGGACTATGAGAACCACTGTGCTCAGTGTTTTGCATGTATAACTTATCTAAGCCTCAGCCTCCTATGAGGTAGGAACAAGCATTAGCCCCACTTTACAGAGGAGGAAACTGAGGCTCAGAAAAATAGAGTGACTTGCTTATGCTCATATTGTAAGTGGAGGAGCCAGAGCTTTCTGACCCCAACACCTCTCTACCACCCTGCCAGGAGGTCTTCTTCCCCCACAGGGAAAGAATGCCCCTGTGCAACACAGGACACCTAAAAAAGGCCAGCCTTTCTTCTCTGTTGTGAGCATGTGTATTTAGTAACCACTCAAGTAGATCAAGCAAACGTCTGTCTGAGGGAAAAGGTGTGGTTGCAACTTTGCCGAGTGAAGGGAGCCGAAAAAGCCAATAATTCAGGTAAATTGACCTCTGCCCAGCCTGGTCCACAGTACCTGTGTCAGTCTGTCTCAGGCCTGCTTTCTCAGCCTCATCCCCCTCCAGTCTTTATCGAGACTACGCTGAAGCCATATCTACCCTCTTGGAGGTCCATAAATACACAAGGCTGTTTTTGCCTCCAGGTCTGTGTATATGCCATTCCTTTTGGCCACAATGCCCTTCCCTCTTTCCTTATCTAATTCCTCTATAGCTTTCAAATTTCAAGTTTTACCTTCTTTGGAAGCCTTAGATACCCCCCTCTCTAGGCCACCATAGCCTCTTAGCCTTAATAAATGGTTTTGTCATTATTGCCTCAAGGTATTTTCACCCAACACCAGACTGTGTATTCTTTGTGGGCAGAGTCTGAATCTCATTCATTCAAGTGCCCTGCCTGGCACTTAGTAGAGGCTCAGTATATAGCTGCTGAATGAATGAATACTTTGGGTGGGACTCCATCCAGGAGTGTGGCTGGTTTCAGGGAAGATGTTTACTCAATAGCAAGAGGCCTGAGCAGGGCCAAGATTAGAGGGAGCTGAATGAGGCACCTAGAGCGTGAAACTCAAGGAGGCACCTGCTCTCAGGTGCCCTAGGCACCTCATTCAACTCATGCTGGTCCAGGTCCTAGGCCTCAGATAGACTTTGGCTTAACCAAACCAGCAATGCCAGGCTCCATTCTCCTGAGGGCAATTGGGTCCCACTGGTGGCAGTGTGGGATGTGTACTGGATTTAGAGCCAGGATACCAGACGTCCTGCTCAGATCTGCCTCTGCCCGCTGTTTGGCCTTAAAGAATGTAGCTGCTGGGGACTCTGCCACTCCAGTACACCATGATTTCCATAACCGAAAGAGGTAGTGCCACCCCAGCGTCTGTCGCCACAGGCGTTCCAGGAAATGGGGTGAGCTGATGGATGATCACATCCATCGAGGACAGGAAAAGGGATGGAATCAGCTTGGAAAGGCTCGGTCTTCGTGGTGAGTAGGGAGAAAGAGAAGCATTGGACACAGTAGTTTGGGGGACACCGTGCAGTTTTCTGATTCACATTTGGCCACTTAGTTCTGGCCCCTCTCCAATCCCTCAGAGCTTTTGGCTGAGAAGACGGAAAGTCAAAGAAAAGAGCACAGGCCCTGGGCAGCTGCTCTTGCTGTGCCGCGGAGAACGCCTGGCTATTTAAAAGTCCAAATGCTCCGCTATCCCCTGCTCGGCCCCCTGGCCTTCCAGGGCATAAGTACTTTGTGGCAAAAATGTATTCCAAATCCAAAAGCGAAGGGGGGAAAAGCTCACACCAATATTATTTTTCAGCAGGCTGTGGAATTCACGTTTCTGAGGGGCTGAGGT
>JAQZBX010113058.1:0-10141 GCA_029593785.1 Cabassous unicinctus | reverse complement strand
ATAGATACCCACTTCTCAGTTTCCTAAACTGTATTATTTCATGAGTTGGCATGTAATTCCATAAGGCGATATTTGCTTTTTCACCTACCAGTTGTTTCCCTCAAAAGGATAATAATCCTTTTGAGGCAGCATTAAGTATCGTGAGTGACTGCAGTATTTATTCAATTAATATTTGTTGCCTAAATAAACCCACTACTAACCATTTTCAGAAAAGATAGCACTTTGACAGATGATCTTAAACTACAGCGGAAGAGAATTAGGTTAAACACAATGAGAAAACTGGGATGGCAAGCACTTAAACACAAGACATGAGAGATGGTCATAGAATCTTCACTGCTGGCCATTTCATGAATATCAGAGAGCCATCTGTCCAATGTGTGTGTGGTCTTCCAGCTTGCTGTGATCTGCTGAGCTCCCGTCTGGTTCTAAGATTCTAGACTTATGGGATTCTTGGCTGATTTCTCTAAGGAAAAGAAAGCTGTATTCCTTTTCCCATTTAAATTTCAGCTACTGTGAAATTAGCCATGACCATCTTTTGCAAGTAAAACTTCCACGTAGATCGTAGGCTTTGGAGTGATATTAACCTTTATTTGGCAACTGTGTTCCCATTCCTAATGAGTTTTGTAACTCATGCATGATGTCTGAATAGGTTCGAATGAAACCATATTTATTATGTCCTCCATTCTTTAAAATAGCAAAACAGATTACTGTGTTGTTTTGCAGATGTGCTATGGGTGGAATGCCAACTCTTAAGAGGTCAGGAAGTCTTCCCACTTTCTCAAGCCACTGTGAGAAGTGTGCATAGCATTCAAAGGGAGTTTCTTGAACCTCTTGGGTTGGGTTTTCCATGTGCTGCACCCACCTGCTTGCTTCGCATAAAATGATGTTGAACTGTTCTATATAAAAATTTATGTCATGTCAATTGATTTCACAGGGAAACAAACTTAAAAGTTCGCCATGCGCTATCAGTTACCTCAGAACTTGGAGCAGACATTAGCAGTCTTGCAAAGTTTGATGGTAAGTGGTTAAAACAGCCAAACAAACAAACAATCTCAAAAACAAAAACAATGTAGCAAACTAATTATCTGACATTCAATTTATGTTTCTTTTTATTTGGTGAAAGGACATAAAATTCCCCAGGCATCCAAACCTGTAATCTTTTCTCACGCTTTTAAAGGGTAAAATCTTTTACCAAGGGGAGAATGGCTTTAACATTTCATTGCTGGTTTCATCCTTGTTTCCTTGTTTCTCTCCAATCCCACAATGTCTTCACTTGCCTGGCCTTTACTTTCCTGAAGCTCTATGCAGACTTGCTAAGGAGTACAGCCATACTTTTATCTCTAGCTCTGAGGTTTAACCATCCTTACATTTCCTGGCTCCATAACAAAGACCAAACACTAGGCTGCAAACTTCTAGAGGATAGCAATCTTGCCTCCTATCTTCTTGTGTCTTGTGCAGTGCCTGGCTTAATGTCTCAAAGATAGTAGGTGCTTATGAAGAATATTCTGACCTGTTAATCAGTTGGCAGCTGTTGCCCTATATTCTAGAGCGTGGTTTTGCTACCACCATCTACATACCCTCCAACCTGCTCCTCAGCATTATTTCCCTTACCTGTTCTTCTTTTCTATTAAAGCTATTTTTAAGCATTCAGGGAAAGACCTCAAGATATTTGTATTTCATGATTTTTGTATTTCCAGGGATATTTGTATTTCATGATTAAGAGACACAGAGAAACAAAGTTCTTCAAGAGTCAAAGGAAAGAACTGCTAATGGTAGGATTTTAAGCTCCATGCCAGGCTGTGGGGAGAATCTTTGGGGTCTTCCTGCCACTCTGGCCCTAAGTATCAATATTTACAGCTTAGTTTTATTTGTTAATGAATCTTTATGAGTTTCAGGCAATTATCTTCCATAATGTTTTCTTTGGGATCCACTAAAGGAAAATGTGGCCAAGAGCTTCAGCATGATCCTGTGAGTGAAATCTCAGGCCAATTTACATGTTAAAGTTTCTCAAATGTACAGCTTAGAGTTTATATTGCCTGTGCTTTGCATTTGTTGTAAGCTCCATCTGGAGTCTGTTAATATTTTAATCTCGTTCATTATAACGATTGTTTATAGAAAAAAAATATTCCTCCAGATTGAGATTTAAATTGGGGGACTAGCCAGGAAACTTTGAATGTTCCAAGAAATATTTTGATTAGATTAAAACAAATTATGCATTTTCTATTAAGAATTTTTTCAATGAAATTTTACTATTATGTGAATCTAAGAAAAGTAAATTGTGTTCATGAATCAAAATACTTGTTTAAAACACCTCATCTAATATTTATGGAGTCCTGAAAGGGCAACCTAAATATAATTGGCCATTACTCATTTCTTTCCCAGCAGAATTGTACATTTATACCTCTATCAATCCATGAAGATGTAGAAGTTCATGATTTTTAGTGTTCTTTACCAAGAACAAGCAGAAAATGATCATTACAATTATCTGGTTCTCTTTAGCAGATATTAACATAGATAACTTAGACTATGATGCAGTTACAAACAACCCTGAAATCTTAGTGGCTTAAATACAGTAAAGGCTTATTTCTCTCTCATGTCACATTCTGATGTGTGTTGGAAGACCGTCTCCATTTTGTTGCTATGGTATCTGGAATAATATCCTCTTTTGTCACCACAGCAGAGGAAGGGTGAGGTGAAGGAGACACAGGGGCTTTTAATTGCCTCTTCTCACATTTCATTGGCCAGCACAAGTCACAAAGCCCTAGCCTAACACAAGGATAGTTAGGAAATAACAAATATGGATAATTGTTGAGTGCCACATCCTCTCAGAACTCGACATGTGGGTGGACACCAGGATGGTGTGTAAAGAGGCAGACTAGATTAGGTGGATTTCTCACCTGGAACTGCAGGCTTGGGTCAAGTGATTCCCTCCTCAGCATGACTCCTTATACTCTCACTCTCCCTTACCCTGCTTGACTTTTTCTTTTTCTCATAGTACTTTCACCATCTGGCTTACTCTATGAATTACTTATTTTCTAAGTTTATTGATTATTGTCCATCTCAATGTGCTGTAATGTAAGCTACACAGCGATCTTTGTTTTGTCCACTGATGTATGCCAATCTCCTAGAACAATGCCTGGCACATGGTAGGTGCTCAGTAAACACTTGAATGAATGAATGAATGAAGGTCACAAAGGCCAGGGAGTGGGAGTAGAATCAATATCAGGCCCCAGAAAGGCATGCAAGGGCAGAGGAAAGGTCTAAGGTAAGGAGATTGGGAAGGGACTATGCAACAATGGGGTCAGGGAGAAGGTTCCTGATGAGGTCTTGTTGAACAAAGCAAGAATGCTGGGAGGGCAGCTGAGAGATCATCTGGTGTGGTGGTTTTATAACGTCTTTTACTTCAGAATTCTTTCTTCAAACAAAATTTAACATGGAAACCCCAAATATAAACCAATACAAATGGTGCTGATCTGGCTGAAGCAGGGAAACAACTCCTCGTCAAGAATAATTCCTTCATTACAGAGAGTATAACTGAGGTCCAGAGAGGTTAAGGGACTTGATTACATTTAATAATAGTCTTTCTTAATACTTCATGAAATTTATGTTTTAAAGTGCATCAATAATTGTCACTTACCAGGTGTGACCTGAATTTGCTTCACATAGGATGGGTTGCTCACCAAATTGCCAACATATAATTGTTTTTGCAAATAAAGGCAACACAGACCTCTCTCTTCTGTTATTTATACTTAAACTGCGGTCACTTTTCAGAAAACACATAATGCCAAATTCATGATGCTGGTATAATTCTGGGCTAAGAACCAGGTTTCTGCTAAGTTTACTCTTTAATTTTTAAAATACAGATTGAATTTCAGCCTACCTGCAAGATGATGTTTTATGGGTTTAGCCTTATTAAAATATGATTTCTTGTTTCCAAGAAAGCACCTGAAGAATGAATAAGTAAAGTAAGGGGAAACAAATTAGATACAATGTATAAATTGGATTTCCTCTGTTAACAGCCAGTCCTAAGACCAAGAGGGTGATGCAAGATGTGGTATGGAAAAGTTTTTGAAAGAGTTAGGACAATTAACAAATCCTAAATCCTTTTCTGTGTTGCCCTTGCTTTCGTGAAGCCTTCCATATATTCCCCAATTCCTTTTGTCTTAGCCCCATCTTACAACTTTTGATCTCTCTCTTTCTCATACATATTCTCTCACTTACACACTATACATACACATTTCTCTAGCTTCCCCTTTTCACCATTCTCCTCTTTAGTTTTCTCCCCATTGCATTCTTTCTTACTATCATCTTTTCATCCTAGTCTTCCCCTCTTTGTGTTAGTTAACTTATTTTCTTTACTTGAAGTGTCTCTCTTTTTTCTTGTCATTCTTTATCTTTCCTGTCTTTATCACTCCCTACATATTAGTGTATTAAATCTATTTATTAAGAATCTCCTAAGGACAAGATATAATACAAAAAATGTAGGATTATAAAATATCCCCTCACCTTTAACTCTCAAGGCCCTTTTGATCCTTTTACTCCCCCATTTTTTTCCTACCCCCTCGTTTTTGCCTTTTGTCACAATTGGGTAGCAATAGATTTGAGGTTCTCCTCTGGTGACTAGAGAAAGGCTGCCTAAGGGAGTAAAGCCCACTTATTTATTTTATCCTTTGCTTTAAATTAAAAGTATGATATCATCATTGCATGGATTTGGAAATATCCTGCCTCATTATAGCCAGTACAGTTATAATAAATGAAGATACAAAAGGCATGCCCTTTCCCCATACCCTGAGCTAAGTGCATCTTGTTGCTTCTGGGCAAGTCTGGGTATGGCATTACTTGTGCATCTAGTTACCCTGCGGTTTTACTTCTAAGACTTGCCAAACTACTTTCTTTATCACCAAAATACAGTTTTCTGTCCTTGTATCATAAATGTACATTTTCCCAGTATATTGAGACCTGAGTTTACCACTCCTATCTCTAAGAGATGTTGCCACTGGGCACTCCGAACGGGGGACACTAGAGATCAAACCTGAGGTGGGCTGGGCACCAGGGAGAACTTCATAAGCCTCCCCACTTTTGTGTGGAATGAGCTTATCTCCTTCATTTGTTAATTTGGTCACTCATTCACTCATGCAGCAAATGTATATTTAACATAATGCCAAGGGATATGCTAGGCCTGGGGATACAGTGGTCAATATATCAAACTCAGGCCTTGTTTTCAGAGAATTTGAAGCCCAGGAGAGAAGACAGATTTGGACAAGCACTCATCCCCAAGGGGGGACTTTACTAAGGTAAATGTCTTAAGGTTCTCAGGCCCTAAAACATGATGTTGACACATGACCAGGTACTCACTGCGTACCAGGTGCTGTGCTAAGCAATTGCACACATTATCTTATTAAGCCCTTATAGCCCTGGGAGGTAGAGATTGTTATTAGCTCTAATGTATGGAGAAGGAACCTGAGACCCAGAGAAACTGAATCACTTGCTACTAATCACACAGCAATCACTTGCTACTAATCACACAGCTACTAAGAGGAGCAGTCAGAATATGAACCCAGAACCGCCAGCAAAGCCCACAAAAGGACATGAAAGCCCAGGCTCTAAACGATAGGCAGAGAGGCAGCATTGGAGAGTTAGGGACGTTTAGCACGTCTTAGCTCCAGATCAGGGTAAGAAACATCATTTTAAAAGTACTTTAAATTTAAATGTACAAAATTAATTACCAGAGTCTAAGTCCACCCAGGGCTCAGATGCTGTTATCAAATTTTTAAAAAGTAGCAATGTTCTCAGTGGTTTTGAAGTCAGGATCCTTATAGAGGAGCTGGTTATGCATAGAGAAAAGTACAAGCAAGATAGAGTTGGATTTTGGCAGGTAAATCCATTTATTTGAAAAGTTCTCATATAAATATTACACATTTCAAATGTCAGAAAAAAATTGGTATGCAGCCTGTTAAATTTTATATTAAGAAAAGATACATAATTTGGTCTAATATTATATCAAATATAAAAATAAGTTGAGTGGTCCTTGATTTTTCTTGTTAGTCTCATGGGAATTGAAACATGTCTACAAATAAGTAACTGGAAATATTTCTCAGTTCCACATTTGTAAACTGGGCATTCTTATGCTTGGGAGAAAGTCCCGGATGTAAATTGTCCAAATGTGTTTAAGAATCTTTTGCATATTATTACCGACTGGACTGAGATCTGTTTTTTGCAACTTATGACAAGTTTACATATTTTGTATGACTGTTAATACTGAATTTCAAACCCAGGAAAGGTTGGCTCTTTATTTCAGAAATCTTTGTATATTTTTGTGGTCCTTTCTAAAGAATAGCATGTGTGTAATTACAACAGAGAAAAAATAAGCATTTCTTTTTGGTTAAAAAAAAAAAATGAAAAGGCTTGGTTAGCATCTTATGACTTTTTACTTCCCAGATAGCTTTACCTTTCACCTGGATAGATGCACAATACAGCAGTCTGGGTGATATTGCTGCAGGAGACACAGAATCCTTGTAAGGACAGGGCTTCTCTCTTCCCTACTGGTACTGACATGGCCCTTATGGTGGCTGAGCTTGATGGCTGAAAAAGGGAGAGATTTCAGAAAACAGGAAAGCCACACTTCTCTTTCTAAGAAAAAAAAAAAAATTCATCACAGTCATCAGGACAATAGTAGTGGGCAATTTCCTAAACTCTAAGAAGCTCTTGGTCAGGCTGGAGAGGAAAGATACGGGGATTTGGACAGCAATAGTGACATTTCATTCAATAGATAATTTGTCTTATGGAAGAGTTGCCATGTAGATAATCAAGAAATATTGATGATAATACTATACATAATGACATAAAGCCTGCTTCTCTGGAAAATCATGGAACATTGTATACAGAGTTCCACTTTCATGATAATTTACAGATTTCCAATTTCAGGAAAACACTTTAGTTCAAGAAGTTTATTATTAAGTTGGTAATTAACCAATAATCCATCTGGCTAAATTTAGAGTGCTGAGAAAGGTCCAGAATGAGATCTTGTAGGTTCTGTTCTGAATAGGTTTAGAGTATTTCTGTGTGATGGTGAACTGGATGAATCCCATCTATTTTCATGTCTTTTTCTTCAGAGCAGCAAACAAATGTGGCCAGCTAATTTGACTATATTTATATTCATCATTGACGTGATTTTTCCCAGTTGTCTCCTTGCCCATTAAAGATGACTTTGTGCTTGTAAACATGTTTTCAGCCAATAACTATGTGAAAAATGATACTAATTTTCCTAAACTGTTTCCTCATCAATTGTTAAACTGGCTGTTTACTGCCGTTTTCTTTCTCTGATAAAATTAGCAAAAGGAAGAAGAATCTTAAGAGAGTTTTTCCCTAGTCCTTATTTTGCTTTATGGCTAGAATGTATTTCTCATCATCTCTTATGTGCTTTGAAGCTCCCACCTTTTTTCAGTGTTCTCAGGTCCATTTGGCTCTCTTTAGGCTTAGGTCAATCTAAGGTCTCCATAGTGGCTGGGCTATTTGGTCTTCCAATTATTTATTGCTACTACCCAGAAATAAACCAAACTATTCCATTCATCTTACGTTTTCTCTAATACTCTTCTCATCTCCCAACCTCTCTATTGAAACCATCTGAAATTTTTCCATCCATCTATCCAACATGTATTTTTTAGAAACCCTGCTATGTAGGCAGTATGCTAGGTTATAGGACTACAGAGGTGAATATAGTGGTCCCTTAGAAGGAACCTGGTCACCTCTTTTGGAAAGGGGTAGAAAAGAACTTGTGTCTTATGCTAACTGGGCTAAGAAAGGGAAAGCGGAGCACTTCTGATGGTAAAAATGCAGTTTGGCTTTGTGTCCGCCATTTTGTTTAGACTGGGCCCTGTGTTTAGTATGTAAATCTCTAGACCCATGCTCATCTCTTTGATTTCCTTCAAGAAAGGCTGAATTGGGGCTTTGCCCCCAAGAACAGGCAGAACCCCTTGGCCTTTCTGCCTGTTGCCATCTAGAACCACACCCTTGGTGCCAGGCCAGAACTGGATGAGCTTGGGGCCAGGGAGGAGCAAGCTGACACATTTAAGGCTGTATTTGCCTTCATGTTAGTCTTTCCTTGTGACAATAGAAGTGTTCAAATGAGCCTGTTTTTTATATTCCTACTGGCAGGGACTGTGTACCACGTTGTTTTTCTCCCCCAAAGAACATTTTTGTTTAATGGTCAAATTTGAATCCTTAAACATTGAGTCTTGAGTCAAGAAACTGGAATAAACTTTAAAGGTTGCTGTCAATTCCGCTATTTTATTTAAGTTTTGCTGGTGCTGCCCAATTCAAGTTTCTGCAAAATACAAGAATGAAAATTATTGGTCAAGGAAAGAGATACTGAATTCCTTTTTTTTAGAGATTTATTTATTTATCGCCCCCCACCCCTCATTGTTTTTGTGCTTGCTGTCTGTCTGTGTCCATTTGCTGTGTGTTCTTCTGTGTCTGCTTGTCTTCTCTTTAAGCAGCACCAGGAACCGATCGCAGGGCCTCCTGGAGTGGGAGAGAGGCACTCAATCTCTTGCGCCACCTCAGCTCCCTGGTATCCTGTGTCTGTTACTGTCTCTTCTCTGTGTTTCTTTATGTTGCGTCATCTTGCTGCGCCAGCACTCCTTGCAGGCCAGCACTCTTGCGCGGGCCAGCACTCCTACCCGGGTCAGCACTCCAGGTGGGCCAGCTTTCCGCTTGGGCCAGCTTGCCTTCACCAAGAGGCCCCGGGAATCGAACCCTGGATCTCCCATATGGTAGACGGGAGCCCATCCGCTTGAGCCACATCTGCTTCCCGATATGGAATTCTTAGAATTTAGAAAAATCTCATCTTCTGCAACTTAGTTGTCCAAACAACTTGTGCCAGTTTAAATCCATTTTAATTTACTTTTTAATGTCAATGATAGGTTATAATTGGGACTAACCAGAATTTAGCCATTCTCCTTAGCATAAAGAATGACCTTGTACAGATTACTTAGCCTCATCCAAACCCTCCTGCTGGCATTCCCTCATTTAGTCGTGGAAGCCTGGGATGCTGCCAGTGAGTGCCCAAGTGGAGGGTCTTCATTAGGGGTACTTTTGTTATAGTTGGGGAAAGTAGATGGAAGCTAGAAAGCAGTCTTGAGGCTGTGAGTCCCTCATTCCTTTCAGGTCTATTTGTTTTTGTTTTTTAATGAAAGATCCATTAACATTAGTAATCTGCTTGGCCAGGAGTGAGTAGGCCATGTGAAAACTGGCTGCTGTTACCTATGTCTAAGAAGGAAAACATGTCATTGGAGGAAGGAAGACAACCTATGTAAGAAGCTATTATACTTCACATTCAGAAGGCAGCTCGTATAAAACAAAGGTTCTCTAGGCTGGTGTGGTCTCCATTCCCTGCAATCAGCGCTAAAGACATACTTACCATTTTTATTTTCCAAATGCCAGTTTTCATGTACCAACCTACCCTTTTGGCTTCTAATTAAATAACTGGATTTTTATTGTTTTTGAGAGAAAGAAGCTTTTAGATACTCAGCACATCTCTGACTCTAGCTTGAGTTCTGCTTGGATCTACCCACAACCTCCTTTGTCATTCCTCCTCTTCCTCTTTCCCTCCCTTCTTTCTCCTTCCCGTTTTCCCTTCCTTTCCTGCCTTCCTTCTGCCTCTCATGCATTTGTACTCATTATTTTTTACTCCTAAAAATTTAATCCCAACTGCTGGCAATGCAAATGTATTTTAATCTAATAGTTATCTTTTGTGACAGGGTCTGTAAAAGATTCTCTGGTTTCTTTCCTACCTAGAGAACTACCACTATGAATGTGTATTTTCTTATTGAAGTAATGGAACGAATTGATTCATTGATTTGAAATTGGCATGCCCTTGGTTTGGAATGGGCTTGGAATTAGGAAAAAACCAACAACAACTACAAACATCCTCTGGCCAGTTTGGGGCAAGTTATATGGTGCCTTTGAGAGTCTCCAGAACTCTGTATCTAATCAAGATAAGCATAGAACAGCTGAAAGGAATCACACGCATTCTCAGGCACACGTGGCAAACAAAGCTCAGGTTTCTCTGGGGTAGAATATAGTAGGATCCTGATATCATGATCATGGAAGTATGTCATCTTAACTTGTGTGAAAGTTCTCA
>JAQZBX010113057.1:0-10141 GCA_029593785.1 Cabassous unicinctus | reverse complement strand
ATCAAAATTATAAAAAGCACTTAATCTGATCATAATGGAAAAAAGCTGGAAATCAACACCAGGCAGAAAAGGGAAATTTCACATATATATGGAGATTAAGCAACACACTATTAAATAATCAGTGCATCAAAAAAGAAATTGCAAGAGAAATCAATAAATATCTCAAGATGAATGAAAATGACAACACAATATATCAGAACCTATGGGATGAAGTGAAAGCAGTCCTGAGAGGGAAATTTATAATTCTCAATGCTTACATTGAAAAAGAAGAAAGAGCTAAAATCAATGACCAAACTACATAGCTAGAGGAAAAACAAAATGAACAGCAAACTATTCCCAAGCAAGCAGAAGGAATGAAATAACAAAGAGTAGAGCAGAAATAAATGAAATTGAGGGGGGGTGGGAAATAGAGAGAATTAACAAAACAAAAATGGTTCTTTAAGATTAACAAAATAGAAAAACCCTTAGCTAGACTGACAAAGAAAAAAAGAGAGAAGAGGCAAATAAACAAAATCAGAAATGAAAATAGAGACATTACTACTGACCCCACAGAAATAACTGATACCATAAGAGGATACTATAAATAATGGTATGCCAACAAACTAGACAATGTTGATGAAATGGAAAAATTCCTAGGAATGTATGAACAACCTACATGACCCTAGAAGAAAGAGACTTCAACAAACCAATCAAAACCAAAGAGACTGAAACAGTCATCAAACAACTCCCCAAAATGAAAATCCCAGGACCAGATGGCTTCACAGGTGAATTCTACAAAGCATTCAAAGATGATTTAATACCAAGCTTATTCAACTCTTCCACAAAATTGAACAGGAAGGAATGCTACCAAGCTCATTCTATGAAGGCAATATCACCCTAATACCAGAGCAAGATAAAGATATCACCAAAAAAAGAAATTTATATACCTATATACCTAATGAATAGGGATGCAAAAACTGTCAAGAAAATACTCATTAATTGAATCCAACAACACACTAAAATAATTATTCATCATGATCAAGAGGGTTTTATCCCAGGCATGTAAGGGTGGTTCAACACAAGAAAATCAATCAGCATAATACACATTAATAAGTCAAAGAAGAAAAATCATATGATCATCACGATTGATGCAGAAAAGGCATTTGACAAAATCCAGCAACCTTTCTTGATAAAACTTCTCCAAAAGATAGGAATCAAAAGTAACTTTCTCATCATGATAAAGGGCATATATGAAAAATCTACAGTTAACATTGTACTCAAGGGTGAAAAAAATGAAAGCTCTCCTGTTGACATAGGGAACAAGACAAGGAGGTACACTGTCACCACTGTTGTTCAATATAGTTCTAGAGGTTCTAGCTAGAGCAATTAGACAAGAAAAAGAAATAAAACACGTACAAATTGGAAAGGAAGAAGTAAAACTTTCGCTATTTGCAGATGATATGATCCTATACCTAGAAGATCCTGAAAAATCTACAACAAAGCTACTAGAGCTAATAAACAAATTCAGCAGAGTGTCAGGATATAAGATTAATATGCAAAAAACAGTAGTGTTTATATACACTACTATGAGCTACCTGAGGAAGAAGCCAGGAAAAAAATTCCATTTACAATAGCGACTAAAAAAAAATCAAATATGTAGGAATAAACTTAACCAAGGATGTAAAGCACTTGTATTCGGTGCTTTGCTAAAAGAACTCAAAGATGACCTAAATCAATGGAAGAACATTTTGTGTTCATGGATGGGAAGGATAAACATCATTATGAGGTCAATTCTACCCAAATTGATATACAAATTCAATGCAATCCCCATAAAAATTCCAACAGTCTTTTCTAAAGAAATGGAGAACCCAAACTATCAAATTTATCTGGAAGCATAAGGGACCCCAAATACCCAGAAACACCTTAAAAAGGAAGAACAAAGGTGGAGGACTCTCACTTCTGGACTTTAAATATTATCTAGCCTAATGGTAAAAACAGCATGGTACTAGCACAAAGATAGACATATAGACCAATGGAACCGAATTGATGGTTCAAAAACAGACCCTCACATCTATGCTGATGTGATTTTTGATAAGGCTGTCAAACAAACCCAGCTGTGGTAGAACAGTCTATTCATCAAATGGTGCTGGGAGAAATGGATACCCATATCCAAAAGAAAGAGGATCTCTACCTTACAACTTATACAAAAAGTAACTCAAAATGGATCAAAGACCTAAATATAAAAGCGAGAATCAGAAAACTCCTAGAAGAAACTGTAAGGAACATCTTCAAGACCTGGTAGTAGGTAGGGGTCTCTTAAACCTTACACAAAAAGCACGAGCAACGAAAGAAAAAAATTGATAAATGGGCCCTCCTCAAACTTAAACACTTTTGTGCTTCAAAGGACTTTGTCAAGAAGGTGAAAAGGCAACTCATTCAATGGGAGATTAAATTTAGAAACCACATATCCAATAGGGGCTTGATTTCCATGCTATATAAAGAGATCATACAACTCAATAGTAAAAGAGCAGCAATCCAATTTAAAAATGGGGAAAGATTTAAATAGACTTTTCTACCAAGAGGAAATACAACTGGTGAAAAAGCACAGGAAAAAATGTTCAATATCACTAGCTACTAGGGAAATGCAAATCAATACTACTTCTCATAGAAAGGCCATTATTAAAAAAACAGAAAACAACAAGCGCTGGAGAGGATGTGGAGAAATAGGAACACTCCTTCACTGTTGGTGGGAATGTAGAATGGTGCAACCTCTGTGGATGGCAGTTTGTCAGTTACTCACAAAGCTAGATATAGAACTGCTGTATAATACAGTAATCCCACTACTAGGAATATATCCAGAAGAACTGAAAACAGTGACATAAACAGACACTTGCACACTGATATTCATAGTGGCAATATTCACAATTGCCAAAAGATGGAAACAACCCAAGTGTCCATCAATCAATGAATGTATTAAAAAAAATGTGGTATATACATACGATGGAATACTATGCTGCTGTAAGAAATGAAATTGGGACACATATGTCAACATGAATGAACGTTGAGAACATTATGCTAAGTGAAATAAGCTAAAGAGAAAAGGACAAATATCATATAGTCTCACTAATATGAACTAAATATGAAGAATAAACACACGGAGTTAAAACCTAGAATATAGGTTACTAGGAGATAGGATGAGGACCGAGAATGGATACTGATGCTTAATATATGTAGAATTTTCAGTTAGCTTGACTGTAAAAGTGTGGAAATGGATAGAGTTGATGGTAACACATTATAGTGAGTATAACTAACATGGCTGGTTTATAAATGGGATTGTGGCTGAAAGGGGTAGTGTAGGGAGGTAAAGATCATTTGAAAGAAAGCTACAGAATAATTTAGGGATGGAATAACATCATGAACCTGGAGGTGGATGAGGACTGTGGTTAATAATACAAATACAAGATTGTTCTTCTACGAACTAGAGCAAATATACGTCACTATTACATGGTAGTAAGGATACAGTGATGCATGGGAGAAATACAATTAATGTAACTTATGGACCATAGTTAACAGCAATATTGTAACATTCTTGCATCCATGTGAAAGGTCAATAGGGGTATAGGGGATTTTTTCGTTTGGACTAAGGAAAACATTCAAAGGTTTACTCAGGTGATGACTGCAGAACTGTGATGAAAGTGAGACACTGAGTGTACACTTTGGATAGAATGTACAAGGCATGGGACTGTATAACACAGTGAACCATGTGGTGGAAGATGGACCATGGTTAACAGTAAAATATGAGAGTGTTCTCTCATGAACTAAAACAAATGTACAATACTAATACATAGTGTTAATAAAAGGGGGTATATGGAAAAAACATACCAATTGTACACTATGGTCCATAGTTAGTGGTAGTAGTCTGACCATGTTCTTTCATAATCTGTAACAAACGTTCCACAACAATGTAAGGTTTTGGTGGAGGGGTGATGTATGGGAATCCTGCACATTATGCATGGTTGTTTTGTAAGCTCATAAGTTATCTAATAAAAATTTAAAAATTTAAAAAATACATTAGGGCATATAACAGCAGATTTCAATTGGATGAGGACAGATTTAGTGACTTAGAAGATAAAGCATCTGAAATTGAGAAGACAGGAGAACTGAAAGAGAAAAGAGTGGAAAAAATTGAACAGGGTCTCCAGGAACTGATGACAATGCAAAATGCACAGACATACATGTTATAGGTATCCCAGAAGGAGAAGAGAATTGAAAAGGGACACAAAGAATATTTGAGGAAATAATGACTGAAAATTTCCCAACCCTTATGATAGACATAAATATCAATATCCAAGAAGGACAATGCACCCTGAACAGAATAAATCCAAATAGGCCTACTCCAAGACACTTACTATTCAGAATGTCAAATGCCAGAGATAAAGAGAGGATTCTGAAAACAGCAAGAGAAAAGCAATGCATCACAAACAAGAGAAGCTCAATAAGACTAAAGGCCGATCTCTCATCAGAAACCATGGAGGCGAGTAGGCAGTGGTGTAATATATTTAAGGCACTGAAAGAGAAAACCTGCCAGCCAAGAATTCTTTATTTGGCAAAACTGTCCTTCAAAAATGAGGGTGAGTTTAAAGTCTTCACAAACAATGGTGAGAGTTTGTTCCCAACAGACCAGATTTACCATAGATACTAAAGGGAGTGTTGCAGCCTGAAAAGAAAAGACAAGGGTGAGAGACTTGGAGAAGAGTGTAGAAACGAAGATTATTAGTAAGGGTGATTAAAAGGGTAAAAAGACAGACAATAGTAGGATATACATACTATTAATATATGGTGTTACTAATAGGAATGTTTATGGGGAAAATACACCACATATAATCTACAGACTACAGATATCAATAGTATTATGACAATGTTCTTTTCATCATTAGTAACAAAAGTGTCACAAAAATGTAAGGTTCTGGTGGTGGGGCAATGTACAGGAATCCTGTATGATATGCATGATTGTTCCTTTAAAATTTGAAATAAAAAAAATGGACAAAAGATTTGAACAGACTTTACTGAACTCATTTATAAGTTCTAGAAACATTGTTGTAGATTTCTCAGGGCTTTCTAATGTATAGGATCATGTCGTCTGCAAACAGTGAAATTTTTACTTCTTCCTTTCCAATTTGGATGCCTTTTATATCTTTTTCTTGCCTCAGTGCTTGAGCAAGTACTTCTAACACAATGTTAAATAGGAGCGGTGATAGTGGGCATCCTTGCCTTGTTCCCAATCTTAGAGGGAAAGCTTTTAGGATTTCACCATTGTATATGATGTTAGCTGTGTGTTTTTCATAAATACCATTTATCATGTTCAGAAAGTTTCCTTCTATTCCTATCTTTTGCAGTGTTTTTATGAGGAAAGGGTGCTGTATTTTGTCGAATGCTTTTTCTGCATCTACAGAGATGATCATGTGATTTTTTTTCTTTTGATCTGTTTATGTAGTGTATTACATTGATTGATTTTCTTATGTTGAACCATCCTTGCATACCTGGGATGAAACCCACTTGGTCGTGGTATATAATTCGTTTGATGTGTTGTTGGATACGGTTAGCAAGTATTTTTTTTGAGGGTTTTAGCATCTTGAGAATCGTCCTGAATGACATTGCAATGACAGATACAGACTATTTTATATCATCCCATAACATGCAGAACTGTGTGGGAGAGAGTGTAGACTAAAATGTGAACTATGGTCCATGTTCAGTGGCAATGCCCCAGGATGTGTTTATCAGTTGCAATGAATGTGCCATACTAATGAAGGATGTTGTTTATGTGGGAGGGTGTGGGAGGTGTGGGGAGTGGGGCATATGGGAATCCCTACCTTTTTTGTGTAACATTTATGTAATCTAAGTATCTTTTTAAAAAAAAATTATTAAAAAAAAAAAAGATTTGAACAGACACTTGACCAAAGTGGACATATGGATGGCAAGTAAACACATGCAAAAATGTTCAACATCATTAGCCATTAGGGAAATGTAAATTAAAACTACAAGATACCATTACACACCTGACAATAACAAATATTGGTAAGGCTGTGAAGAAATGAACTCTCACACATTGCTGGTGGGAATACTAAAATAGCAGCTCTGGAAAACAGTTTGACAGCTTCTTATAAAGTTAAAAATACAAATACCACAAACTAGCAATCCCACTCCTGGATATTTACCCTAGAGAAATGAAAAGCCAGGTTCACACAAAAACCTGTACCTGAGTGTTTGTAACAGCTCTAGTCATAATTGCCAGGAGCTGGAAATAACTCAAATGTTCTTCAGTAGGTGAATGGATGAACAAACTCTGGTACATCCATACTGTGGAAATCTAATCAGCAATAAAAAGGAATGAACTATTGATATTCTCCATGATTTGGATGAATGACAAAGGTACTGTGCTGAGTGAAATAAGTCATCAAAAAATTATATACTTATACAATCCATTTATATGGCATTTTCAAAAAGACAAAATTATAGTAATAAAGGACAAACAGGACAAATCAGTGGTTGCCAGGAGTTAGGGGTGGGTAGAAGGTGTGTCTATAAATGGGTACCCTGAGGCAGATTTTTAGGATGGTGGTACTTTTCTGTATCCTGACTGTGGTGGTAATTTCATGAATATATACATGCATGTGTTAAAACTCACAGAACTGTATACCAAAAAGAGTCCATTTTATTACATATAAATTAAAAACAAATTTTAAAGAATATAGTCAATGTCTCAGGTCACAACAGATCTGGATTCCTAGGGGCAGGACATGTCTAAAAATAAGGCTAGAAGGTAATGTATTTCCTTCAAAATTGACTCAATATGGTATTTCATCCTACTGTTACATTTTAAATATTAAGAGATTGGTCATTTTCACTAGATTATAATCATGTGACAAAAATTATATTTTCTCTGTAACTGCAATGTATATATTACTTTAAGTAGAAAACAAATAAAAGGGCTTATTCTCATAAACCTTTTTCTTTCCTAGATCAAAATTTTAAATCACATATATAAATAATCAGTTAAATTCTTGAAGTTTCATGGTCTGGTATATCAGTAAGAAATCGAATTCATTTGATTTTTACCACCCAGGTCATTAAGTGAAGAACAGAATTAAGAAAAAAACTAAAATCACCATAAAAACCAGCCTAAGGTATGCTGTATCTACATGATGCCAAATTACTGGTCAATAAAGTCAGTTTGCTGAGGGTCTTAAATTCCAGATTTTAAAATAACTTTTCATTTTCTGATCATGAAAGTATTGTCTTTGTCATCTGAAGAACCCAGTGCTTTCATACTTTTTAATAGCCTGAAATTCTTCAATAATTAATCTTTCAGCATAGCGTCTAACAACTAAGGGCTCTGTAATTAACTAGTGCTGCCAAAAAGGAACCAATATTTCCGAACAAGTGAAATAAATTTGTTTCTCTGTTTATATACATCTCTAGTCCTAATCGGACTAGAAGGAGAGGAAGAAAATAATGACTAAGAATACTAAAGGGAGATATGATTAGCAAGGCAAAACAGGTAGAAAAGAAAATGAATAAAGTACTCAGGCAATTTCTAAAGAACACTGGGGTAGTGGTAGGGCCTTCACAGACTTGAACACTATTTTTTTTTCTTTTTAGGAGGTACCAGAGAATGAACACCGGACCTCATACACGGGAGGCAGGTGCTCAACCACTGAGCTACAGTCACAGTGGTTTTTTTTTTTTTTGATGATTGCAGGCAGAAAGTTTATTGGGAAGCTCTCCCAATGGAGGGGAATCTAAAGAATAGACTTCAGCCCCTGAACACTATTCTTAAGAGAGAAAAAAACAAAAACAAAAACCAGAAGAAAACAAAACACTTACCCCAGTTCAGCAAAGGGAAATTCATTTATACTTTATGAGTTAATTCATGAAAATTAGACCTGAGTAATAAAGCAAATACCAAAAACAGATTTCCATTATATGAACAAAATTCTCCTGGTTTTATTTAAAGTTTATTTTGGAGATTAAAGGTCAGCCTTAACAGGAAACAGCCTATTTAACTCAATTCTTACAAAAGATTTCAATATGATTCTAAAAAGGTGAAGCAAGATGTATGACTAATCTACTTGAATAATAACGCGAAAGATTCCATATGCAAGACTATTACATAACATAAAATTTGTAAGAATTTTGTTGATTGTTCTTTCTCAACATAGTAGTTTAATCAGGAAAGTATAAACATGACAAAGCTGAGACACAAATAGAAAAGATTATAAGTCAATGTCAAATAACAGACACCTAAAACATGATGTAGGAAAGCTGAAAAGATACAGGTTATAACATCCACAAAACAAATTTATTTCACCATATTTCACAGCTGAACTACACAAAACTGACTTACAGTCTCCACTCCACGAGTCTAATCTAAGGGATATAAGTCTCTAGGAGAGAAAAACAATTTGAAGGAGAAAAGTGGACTAGAACTATATTTAAAGAACCACCTCAATATTACCAGCTGGAAATATATGATGTATGAACATGATTTACTAAAAATTTTTGTTTATATGGCCTTATATTATACCTTAAAATTTATCTGACAAAAGGTTAGCAGGTAGTTGGATTAAATTGGGTTAACATGAGCTAAGAAATAGTCCAAGGTATAAATTGTGCTTCTCAATTTAATAAAAGGCTTCAGGTAGTATTGTTTCATTTTAAGTATTTGTTTTTCAGAAAATTTTGAATAAATCAAAGCCAAGCAAAAGTGCTTGAATTTTTAAAAACAGCATTACTGGAAAATGCTAGCTTCTCCATGAAGCTTTTCCTAAACTGCCTAACCCTTGACACTTCTAGAGAACTTGATTTGGGTGCTTATAACAAGTCATATATTTATTAGTATTTATATATTTCTCCCTCAATAAACTGCAACTCTAGGAGGGCAGCACCCACATTTTATTCATTTTTGTATTCACCAGCTGCTTGGCATAGTACCATGAACCTAGTAGGCACTCAATAAATGTTTGCTCAATATATAATTACCCACTACTTTATATAATAGAGGCATTTCTGGAGAAAATGTGTATTGATTATATTTTTATAACTCATATTCTTCCTAGAAATTATTTTATAATTTTCAAAAATCTAATTTATAAAATCAGATTATTTCAGTAAACACACTTTATTTTCCTTAAATCCTGCCACAGCATATGTAAAATACTAGAAGGGTTGAATTTTTTAAAATCCCCTTTAGAAGATATCAAAATCCCTAGATTAATTATGATGTGATACTATTGTGAGGATGGTAAGAAATGACATGGCCTAAAATTTGTAAGGATATAAGGAATGAATGCAAATAGTGTGTTCTCTCTCTGTTTCTTGAAAACAGAATCCCTGTCTCTTGACATCCCATACAGGACTCCGACATACAATATAAAATTGGAGCAACCCTGCTAGAAGGAATAACAACCCGCCGTCCTGACCTCCTCTGGGAACCAAGGCATCTGTTCATAATAGAGTTTCATTTTAAAATCCTTGCTGGAGACAATGATAGCCTTAAGTTCCTAGGATCAAAAGAGCATTAAAAGGTGAATAAGCAAGCAGAGGATATACTGTGGCTTCATATATTAGCATGAAATCCTCCTTTTTCTTTTTCTCACTTGAAATTTCTTTTCTGCCTTTCTTTTTCTCTCTATGCCTCAGGCCTAGTTGCAAAACCACCAAACACTCTCACAGCAGAGGGGCATTTAGAACTGAGAAAGTTCCTAAACCTTGCACTAAAAATCCCAGAAGTATGTGGAGGACATAGGGAAGACCAGAACACAAAGAGGCCTAGATTGGTTCAAAGTGTTTATATATGCCAAAGCATGTAATCAGGACTAAGGAAAAAGTAGGAAGCCAAAGGAGTAAAAGCGGATAACAATCCATCTTTGCATACCAATTATAAAACACAACCTGCAATACTGATTAAAAGTAAATAATGATCAGTTTTTAAAGATGTGAGAGAGCAATCGCTTTTTAAACTGAGTACAGTGCAGAAGCTGGAAAATAGTGCTGAATGGCTAAATGCTAATACTATGCTCTGCAGTCCTAAAATTATTCTGGAGTTCATGTGGACTAAAAAGAAAACTTTCCTATATGCTCTGAAAGTACTAGCAGGTAATCA
>JAQZBX010113056.1:0-10140 GCA_029593785.1 Cabassous unicinctus | reverse complement strand
GGTACACATAGAACATATCAATACCACTAATGTATTTGGTAATTGGAGTCATATAATGGAGTTATGTAGGGGCCATATGGGACCCACCATAACTGTGCTTGGCAATTGTCTCAGTGGTGGTGTCCTCAGACCAAAATCAGAAAGCAATATCTGTTTTAATCTCCTGTAGGTGTTACCAGTTACACAGATCACAGTACACTGGTATCTAAAACACCTAAGGATGAAATTTGTTTCACCCACATTCGCATTACCTCTAAACTTACCACAAGGCCTTTGTGTCCCTGGAGACAGAGGGACTTCAGTAGAGAGAGCCAGATAAAAGTAATTTGGGCCCTCTGACTTATCTCAAAGCTCAAAGGTAGGAGCAGAAGGAACAGCCCAGTGGTAGTCACAGGGGTCAACATGATAGGACAACAGAGGTTTCTTTGGTCAAGAAGGCAGAAGCAGCTGGGGGCCAAGCACATCAACTGTTTTCAAGCTGAGAATCCCAATTTCTTTGGAAGCAGAGCATAGTTCTAGCAAAGCTGTGTCCAGGTGTCATGGAAAACCCTCATAGGTGGGCAATCTCATAGTTGAGGGAGTTGCTTCTTTCTTTCATTTTTTTTGGCTGCTCTTCTCACCCTGCTCTTTAATCTGGAGGCAGGATGTACTGCATACACATGCAATCCCAGTGCTCATGGTGTTTTCTTGTTTGAAATCCTGCCCTGTGACAAAACTCAGAAAGGGACACCTTTGCTCCAGCAGCTGCTCCAGTGTGTTCACTGGGTGTTCCTCTCCTGAAAACAACTTTGGGGTAGACTTCCCCTCCAACTTGTAGCACCTGCCATTGCTTTTTTCATGGTGGCTGTTATCAGTGAAGTCTGAAATGGGCAGTGGATAAAACTTGCTCACCTCAAACTATACTCTCCCTTACTAACTTTAAGGAGATTGCCTCTATTTTTGTGTAGAGGAACTAGGTGTGTAAGTTCTCTTTGGAGCTGCTGGCCAAATTGATCCTGAAGTGTTCTACATTCTTTTTAACTGAACTTTCAACAATTTACAGTGCCATAGGGTGGGAATCAGCATGTTATGTTTAACTAAAATTTCAGCAATTTGCAGTTCTATAGATTGGGAATTATCAGCAGTTCTCTGAGTTGCTCAGAACATGTGTTCTATGTGAACCTCAGTCATCCCACTCATGGAGGGTCATAAACAGTGACTAGGGAACCACTCGACTAACTTTTTTCTAACCCCTCTGTTGGATCTCTAATCTGAACAGCAGGGGAGCTCCGCCAGGAACCTGGGGCTAAAGGGAAGAACAAATGATCTCACTTGGTTTTGCAAAGTTTATATACACAAAGCCCTAGCATTCAGCAAGAATGACCCATAGTTTTCACTAGCATTTCCCCTGAACCAATATTATGCCTCCATGGATTCCACTAATACCCCTTTGTAAAGGGAAGTGCCCCAAGGGACCCTCAAATTCTTGTCTATGATCTACTGGCATCCCTGCAGGAAGAAAGCCATGTGGCCTTTGATAGGATATCCCAGGAGTTTCCTGTGGGATCCCTAGAACTTCTGCTTTTCCAGAATATCACTGTGCTTACTTGGCTACCCTGCTCTGTGTACCAATTTGGTAGAGTATGAGTTGAGCTACTAGTTGTCAATGTTAATCAAAGCCAAAATGGAAGTATAATGTTATCTTTAGTCACTTACAAAAATATTTATGCAAGAGTATGAACTGAGAAGAGCTGTAGCCTTGCCCCTGTTCCATTTCCCAGTGTAATAGTGTCTGTGATAGCTATTCATGTGGATCAGCATAGACATGGGATCATGTTGTGGGAGCCTTGAACAAATGGCTCCTGCAGTTTTATGGTCCCAGGGGCTAGGAGTGAAAATGTACTGAGAATGAGTCAGGGTAGAGAACAGGTCTTCAAGGCCTTCCCCTCCTCCTTCCAAGAATGAGCTTTCAGTAGAGGTGCATTAGGAAACCTCATTTATTGACCCCTGATAGGGAGCCCTCCTGATGGACAAACCTGGGCTGGGAATACAGATTTGAACAAGATCATGATTTATAAAATCCATGATAATAAAAATAAAAGTAAAAATAATGTAAACACACCAGAATCCTAGAGTTTTACTTTGCTATTCCCTTTTTCCATGAGCTCTTCTTCCAACTAGCAGATAAGAACTATCCCTACTGGAAATGCATTCATAACATGTATGTTCTAATTTAATTAATAAAGTCTAGTTGGACAATATTCAAAATATCTGGTGCAACCTCTGAGATGGCTCTCTCTGTGGTGTTCCTCTTAAGAAAGGAATATAATGACCCAATATATGAATGCTACACTTGGCCATATGACTTCTTTAGCAAGGAAATCTGAACACAAGTAGTAATGTGGATTTAAGCACCAATGTATTGATACATGTTTAAATATACTTTCTTTCTCAACAGGAATATTATCATCCAAAATCCTGAGCATAGAATGAGGTTGGTGTGTAGCATAGCCATGGCCAACACATGAGGGACATGTGTCACAAGTTGAAAACAATCTTTGCTGCACTTATCACCAATATTTGAGTTTTATTGGTTATTGCAACATAACTTGATCTCAGTTGACTGATAAAATATCAAATGGTTTCCAAACTACCTGTACTAATTATACACAAACAAGTGATATATAAGGATACCCTCTGCTCCAGATATTCCACAATAATTAAGGCTTTCAGGTTATTTCTTCCAGTGTACCAAAATTATGGCAGTACCTCATTGTGTAGATAACTACTACCCTATTCATTTATTCATTTATTTTATCATAGGTTCAATGTTCCTGCTCTAAACATTTATATAAATTACATCATGCTATGGTAAATTTTTGTGTAAGGCCCTTTTTTCCAAACTGGAAATGTTTTTGAGATTTGTTCATATTGTTGGGTGTACTATTAATTTCTTGATTTGTTTTTTATTATTATGTTAATAAAGTGTTATTGAAGTATATCATACATACATGCACATACATAGACAATATGTGTATAGTAAAAGTTGTGCACTTACAAAACAAACATGCATATCTTCATACAGGGCTCCTATACATCATCCTACCACCAACACCTTGCATTAATGTGAAACCTTTGTTACAAACTTTGTAAGAGCATCTTCAAAACATTATTACTATATCCCTGATCTTATATTTGGTGTACTTCTGTCCCAACCCACCTGGTTATTAACACCCTGTATTAGTATTAAATATTTGTTATAGTTCATGAGAGAATGTTCTCATAATTGTTCAGTTAATCACAGTCCTTCTTCCACTACTGGATTCCCCTTGTTATACAGTCCCATGCTTTGTACAATCCATTCAAAGTGTACATTCAGTGGCTCTCATTTTCAACACAGTGTTGTGCTGTTATCACCTCAGTTAATTTTAGAACATTTTAATTACTTCAAAAAGAAAAACCCCACACACCCTTATACCTCCCTATTGTTTTCCCTTAAAATTGATATACTATCTCCTGTGCCATTGCTGCAAAAAATATTACAGTATTTCTCTAAACAATGTCTGTAAGTTACATTATTTGAAATTTCCCATGTGTCCTATATTCTTAACACTTTGTAAAAGAAAAATACATTCCCCAGATTATTCACCAACTTCCTTTCAATTGGCATTTAAGTCCACAGACTACCCCTTTCAGCCACAATCACATTTATAAATCAGTAATGTTAGTTATCCTCACTATAAGGTGTTACCATCAACTCTATTCATTTCCACACTTTTATAAGAAAACTTATTAAAAATTCTACATACATTATGCATCAGCTAGAATTCTCATCCCACATGCTAACTCCTATTAGGATATACTGTAGAGCTTACCTCTGTTAGTTTATTCATTGTATTTAGTTCATATTAGTGAGACCACACAACATTTTCCTTTTATGTCTGGTTTATTTCACTTAACATAGTATCCAAAAGTTTCATCAATTTTGTCATATGGATTCTCATTTCCTTTCTTCTTATAGTTGAATAGTATTCCATGATATGTACAACATATTTTGGTTATCCATTCACTAGTTTATGTACACTTGAATTGTTTCCATATTTTAGTTATTGTGATTAATTCTGCAATGAACATCAGTGTGAAACTGTCAATTTGTGTCCTGGCTTTCAGTTCTCCTGAATAATTAAATAGTAATGGGATTGCTGGATCATATGGTAGTTCTCTCTTCAGCTACTTGTACTGCCAAACTGTCTTTCACAGAGGCTGTACCATTCTACATTCTCACCAACAATGAAGGACTGTTCCTATTTCTCCATATTTTCTCCAGCACCTGTAGTTTCCTGTTGTTTATTTTTTTCTTTAAATAATGACCATTCTATAAGATGTGAAATCTTATTGTAGGTTTGATCTGCATTTCCCTAATAGCTAGTGATGTTGAGCATTCTTTCATGTGCTTTTTGGCAATTTGTTTTTCCTCTTTGAAGAAAAATCCATTAAAATATTTTGCCCATTTTTAAAATTGGGTTGCTTATCTTTTTATCATTGTGTTGTATGGCCTCTCTATATAACAAGGATATTAAACTCTTGTCAGATATGTGGATTCAAAATATTTTCTCTCATTGAATAGGCTGCTTTTTACTTTCATGACAAAATCTTTGAAGAACCAAAGTGTTTAATTTTGAGAAGGTCCCAATTATCTACTTTTTTGTTGTTGTTTCTCATGCTTTGGCTGTAAGGTTTAAGAAACTACCACCCACCACAAATACTTGAAGATGTTTCCCTACATTTTCTTCTAGTAGTTTTATGGTTGTAGCTCTATGTTTAGGTCCTTGATATATTTTGAGGTAATTTTTATATAAGTTGTGATATAAGGGTCTTTTTCTTTCTTTTGGATATGAATATCCAGTTCTCTCAGCACAATTTATTGAAGAGACATGTCTGATCCAGCTGAATGGGTTTGATAGCCATGTCAAAAATAACTTGATCATAGATTTGAAGGTCTATATCTGAATTTTTGAACTGGTTACATTGGTTGAGATGTCTGCCTTTATGCCAGTGTCATGCTGTTTTTCCAATAAAACTAAATAATATGATTTAACGTCAGGAAGTGAGACTCCTCCAACTTTGTTCTTTTTAAAGACATTTTTGGCTACTTAGAGCTCCTTATTCTTCCAAATAAATTTAGTAATTAGCTTTTCCATTTCTGCAAAAAAAAAGCTTTAGGAATTTTTATTGGAATTGTGTTGAATCCATAAGTAAGTTTTCATAGAATTAACATCTTATCTTTATTTAGTGTTCCAATTTAGGAACACAAAGTGTACTTCCATTTATTTAGGTCTTTGATTTCTTTAAGAAATGTTCTCTAATTTTCTGAATATACATTTTTTTGTCCTTGATTAGGTTTATTTCAAAATATTTGGTTCTTTTAGTCTCTATTGTAAGTGGGGTTTATTTCCTGACTTTCTCATCCAATTGCTCATTAGTAGTGTATAGAAGTACTAGTGATTTTTGCATATTAATCTTGTATCCTACCTCTAGGCTGAACTTGTTTATTAGTTCTAGTAGATTTGTTGTAAATTCTTCACGATTTTCCATATATAGGAACATATCATCAGTGAAGAGCAAAATTTTTACTTCTTTTTCTATTTAGATGTTATTTGTTTTTCTTGCCTAATTGCCTTATCTTGAACCTCTAGCACAATATTGAATAACATTTGTGAAAGCGGGCATTCTTGTCTTGTCCTGATCTGAGAGGCAGGCTTTCAGTCTTTCACTGTTGATTTTAATGCTAGCTGTCTGTTTTTCATATATGCATTTAACATGTTGAGAAAGCTTCCTTCTATTCGTATCGTTTAGAGTGTCTTTATCAAGGTTTTGTCAAATGCCATTTCTGCATCAATCAAGAGGATTAAGTGATTTTTCTTCTTCAATGTATTAATGTGGTTTATTACACTGATTTTGTTATGTTAAAACAGCCCTGCATACCTGGGATAAAACTCACTTGATTGTGATAAATAATTATTTTAATTTGCTTATGAATTTGTTTTGCAAGAATTTTATTGAGGATTTTTGCATCTGTATTCATTAGAGAAATTGGCCTGAATTTTTGTTTTACCCATAGTATCTTTGTCCATTTTTCACATTAGGTGACATTGGCTTCATAGATCATTCTATGATCTATGGAAACATTTCTTCCTGTTCAGTATTTTTGGAAGAGCTTGAGCAAGATTGGTATTAGATCATCTTTGAATGACTGATAGAATCTTTACATGTCATTTGTTTGTTAGGTCCTCTATGTCTTTCTTTATGTATTTTTACAAATTTGTCCATTTAGTCTATGTTGTCTAGTTTTTTGACATACAATTGTTCATAGTACCCTGTTATGATCTCTCTTATTTCTGTGAGGTCCATGGTAATGCCTCCTCCCATTTCTGATTTTATTTATTTGAAATCTTCTCCTGATTCTTCTTAGTCACTCTAGGTTTTGTCAATTTTGTTGACCTCAAAGAAAAAACTTTTGGTTTTGTTGATATTCTCTCCCCCCCTCCCTCTCTCTTCCCCCCTTTCTCTCTCTCTTTCTCTCTGGTTCTCAATATCATTCATCTCCTCTGATCTTTATTGTTTCATTCCAAACCTTGTTTAGGATTAGTTTGCTGTTGGTTTTCTAGTTCTTCCAAGTGTGCAGTTAGATCTTCTATTTTATCTCATCCTACTTTTTAAAGATAAGCAGTGAGGGCTATAAATTTCTTTCTCAGTACTGCCTTTGCTATACATTATAGGTTTTGATGTTGTGTTCTCATTTTCATTCATCTCTGTATATTTACTGATTTCCCTTTCACTTTCTTCTTCGACCCAATGATTATTTAAAAATTTGTTTAATCTCCACATATATGTGAATTTTTTCTTTTTCCATTCATTATGTATTTCCATTTAAATAGTATTAAGGTCAGAGAAAGTGCTTTGTATAATTTCAATCTTTTTTAAATTTATTGAGACCTGTCTTATGACCCAAAATATGGTCTATCTTGGAAAAGGATCCATGAGCAATTAAAAAAAATATTTATCCTGCTTCTTTTGAGTATAATGCTTTATAAATGTCTCTAGGCCTATTTCTTTTATCTTATTATTTAAGCTCTCTGTTTCCTTATTTATTCTATGCCCAGATATTTTACCCGATGCTGAGAGTGGTGTTATACTCTCCAGCTAATATTGTAGGGACATCAGTTCCCCCCTTCAGTTTTGCCAGTGTATTCCCCATGTATTGTGGAGCATCCAGATCAGGTGCATAAATATTTATTACAGTTATTTCTTCTTGTTGAAGTGCCCCTTTTATTAATGTATAGTGACCTATATCATCTCTTACAACATTTTTTTGCATATAAAATCTATTTTATCTTATATTAGTATCATTACCCTAGTTCTTTTTCAGTTACTATTTTCATGGAATATCTTTTTCCAATCTTTCACTTTCATCCTAGTTGTGTCCTTATTTCTCAGTTAAGTCTCATATAGACAGCATATAGATGGCTCATTTTTATCCATTCTATTACTCTATGTCTTTTGATTAGGTAATTCATTCCATTATAATTCAATGTTACCATTTGAAAGGCATTACTTACTTTGTCCATTTTATCCTTTGTCTTTTCATTGTCATAGTTTTACTGTTTTTTGTCTTTTACACTTTAAGCTACTAGTAACATTCATTTCTCTTGCCCTGGTTTTCTTCTTTCAAGCTGTAGCACTCCCTTTAATATTTCTTGTAAATCTGATCTTTTCATAATATACTAAGTTAGGTTTTGTTTGTTTGTGAAGTATTTAAATTCACCTTCATTTTTGAAGGACAGTTTTGTCTGATAAAGAATTGTTGGCTGGCATGATTTCTTTTTCATTACCTTAAATACATCATACCACTTTATTCTAGCCTTCATGGTTTCTGAAGAAAGATTGGCATTTAGTCATATTGAGGTTCTTTTATAGGTGATGCACTTATTAGCTCTTGCTGCTTTCACAATGCTCTTTTTATCATTGGTATTTCTCATTTTGAATAGTAGGTGTCTCAGAGTAGGTTTGTTTTCTTTTATTCCGTTTGAGGTGCATTGTCCTTCTTAGATATTTTTATTTATGTTGTTCATAATGGTTGGGAATTTGGGTTCATTTTTTCTTCAAATATTCTTTCTGTCTCATTTCCATTCTCTACTACTTGTGGGATACTGACAACACACACGTTTCTACATTTTACATTGTCATTCAATTCCCTGAGATGCTGCTCCATTTTTTTCACTCTTTCCCCTTTCTCTTCTGTCTGGTGAAGTTTCATTACTCATTCCTCCAAGTCACTAATTCTGTCTTCCATTAATTCAAATATGAGGTTATACATTTCTAATGTATTATTTTAACTTTATTTTTTAAAAAGTTTTAGATTACAGAACAGTCATATTGAAAATATAGGGGATTCCTATAAATCCCATACCCTCCCACTCTCAATTTTTCTGCTATTAATAACATCTTTCATTAGTGTGGTACATTTTTTACAATTGATGAGCAAATATTGAAACAGTGCTACTAACAATGTTCTATACTTAACATGCTTTACACTTCACACAGGACAAGTTTATAGGTTTTGACAGAATGTATAATGGCCTGTATCAGCCATTGCAGTATCATGCAGAACAATTCCAATGTCTCTAAAATGCTCCATGTTACAATGATTTTTCCCTCCCCCTCCCTTCAGAACCTCTGGTGACCACTCATTAAATCAATGTCACAAGTTATTGCTTTACTTAAATAATAAGTCTACTTTGTTTCACAGTTTTATTCCCTCCTTATGTTTGTTCATTCCCCAAACTTGAGGATTTTAGAATGATGATAACAACTTTGCTTCTGATTGGGATTGTCTTAGATCCCATGGGGCAGATGAATGGAACTGTCTTGCATGCAGCTGAATACACTGTCTGTTTTTTTTGGGTGTTATTTTTTTGGAGTGGGCTTTGTCTATCATCATTTTATAAGATGTCTTGGGGTGATTCTGAGGAACTGGAGAGTAGGCGTTGGTAACAACTCTGTTGAGATTCAGGGCTCAACTGGCATATGAACAGACCAAAGATTTAAGTCTCTGAAACATATGTTTACTGGGTATAGTGCTAAGTATAGGTTCAACTAAATGGGACAGAAGAACCAAGTGTAGGTAAAGCATAAATAAGTCTATGTCTGTTATATTGGCAATACATGAAAACATATATTTCAAGGTAAGGCTCACTGACTGGGTGCCAATTTCTTAGGGTTGGCTTCCTGCTTATATAGCACAGATGTCTCTACAGTCTTCAGAAGCTCCTGCTTGAGACACTGTTTACTGTGACAGTCAGTGAGATCCTCCTGAGACGTACATATGTGTAACTTTTGGAATGACCTCCCAACTCATTTTGAAATCTCTTAGCCATAAAAACTCTTTTGTTTTAAATATTTACCCATTTTGGTTAAGGTCTTCTTCCAAATGCATTGCTAGTTGGCACTTGGTAATAAACCTTCAGTGCCAGGGAGGCCAACCTTAGGAGTCATGTCCCATGTCTCATCTAATGTGTCTTTCCTCCTATAACTGCTGTTGTTTTTCTTTGTAGGCTTTCAAATTGTTCTTTATGCTCACCCAGTGTCTTCAAATGCTTTATATCTTTGGCCATTTATCAACTCCTTGAATTGATTTAGGGAATTTGCATGATTAACATTGTTTAGTTGTCTCAAATCCTGTGTCTCATCAGTATTTTTTGGCTTATTCCTTTAGCTGGGCTATCTCTTCCTGTTTCTTATTATGGTTTCTAAGTTTTTGCTGATTTTATTGGTGAATTACTCTGATGATCAAATTCTCCCTCTTGCCAGCAGTTTTGTTTCATAAGTCTTCTTTGATTTGAGGTTTAATTTATTCTAATTCTTTAAAATTTCCCCACTTAAGTTTTCAATATAGGACTATGGACTCACTAATGTGGCACAGATTTGCTCCAAATGGCCTGGGGTGAGAGACTTCTAAAAATGTGTTTTCTCCTTGCACTTTCCTAGTCGGTCAGCAAATGAAACTGGTTGGGAAATTTTTCCAAGGAGGTGTCTCTTTCAACCTTTACTTGCTGGTGATTCTTGTCTGGCCAGAGCCAAGATTCAAAGTGGGCTCTGATG